>JAHPZR010052184.1:0-5000 GCA_019787425.1 Platygyra sinensis
TTGACCTTGCATGCATGTATGCATGCATGTATGCATGCATGCAAGCATAAATGAATGAATGAATACATGAATGCATGAATGCATGAATGAATGAATGCATGAATGCATGAATGAATGTATGAATGCGTGAATGAATGCATGAATGCATAAATGAACGTATGACCTTGCATGCATGCATGAATGAATGAATGCATGAATGAATGAATGAACTTTATTCAAGTGTCGGAGTCTTAAGCTTAATATAAGCTAATGGGCCCTTTGCAGTTTACGATCACATGGTACAAAAACCGCCATGCTGGAGAGCAAACCGCCCACTGGGACCTCCAAAACAAAAGAATATTTAGTTAAGTTGCTTTGTTTTGGAGGTCCCAGTGAGCAGTTTGCTCTCCAGCATTCCCAACTTGCACAAATCCCATAATACACCTCTTTTACCCCCCCCAAAATTTGCATAGGCATTGTTTTAGATTACTCTTGGGACAAGTTCATGTCCCAGGAGAAATTGCAAACAATGAGTATGCAAAAATTTTGGGGGGTTAAAGAGGTGCATTATGGTATTGTGCAAGTAGTGAATGGCGGTTTTTGTACCATGTGATCGTAAACTGCTAAGGGCCCATTGTGGACACTAAAAGAACATTCCAAATACAACTTGATATAAATTAAAATAGGAAAACCACGAGTATTAAAAACTAATTTAACAATTTACAATCTTTAGTTAAAACAAAGAAGATTCATGTAAAACTATTTTACATATTTAAATATCGCTTATTTCAAAGAAAATTTGATATTTAATGTACGCATAAAGCACAATTGCTGCATGTGCCCTCAGTAAGAGAAGTCATGTCTTTCTTACTAATAGAATAATCAAATGTAAAGATATCACTTTTTCTTTGAGTTTCCCTTGGTCATTCGATCACAGTGTGTTTTGCGGAGTGGAATTTCACTTCTTTGATACAAATCTCTGTTTTAAATCCTCAATTTGGCCAGTGCACGACACTCGCCACACCGAGAGTTGTCCCGGTTAGGCGAGCCAATGCTTTTATAAGAAACGTTGTCCCGCTTGCCAGGGTTACCCTACCAGCCAAGGCGAGACAACTCACCCACCCGAGTTGTCTTAACCCCCGAGACAGGTTAGTTGTTAGCGATCCTAATGTAAACGGTTGGTTGGATTTAACAAAGAAATAAGCTAAAAGTTACCTCGGCCAGAGCAACTCGGGGGAGTATTGTCTCAGGTACCCCAGACCATGTAAATGGGGCCTCAGTCAATCAATAACAATTTGCGGCATTTTACCTGTAAATTGACTGTTCTTTGACGGCAGACTAATCCAGCTCTCGATCGAACCACTATATCCGTCTCTGAAGACGGCATGTACCACACCATAGCGCACAAGTTTTTCGTTTTGATCTATGTGTCCTTTGTAACCAAACTTTGGAGCATAGTACGGGATGGGATTTGTCCTATCAAGCGTGTCATTTTTTCTAGCTTCAAAGGCAATTGGATTAGCTTCCTTTAGCACTCTGTTAATAGCCCCGAGAGAAATGTTTATACCCTTTGTACGGAGATATCCTTGGAGTGTTCCTGCGCCATACGCGTCCCCAACCTTGCACAAGTATATAAAGTAACAATCAATAAATAAGCATTAAACGAATATGGATTAAATATGTAGAGGCAAAAGTTTGAAAGTTTTGTTTCATTTATACAATGTTTCTGACATAAACGTAGAGTAAAGCTAGGATCCGAGCCAGGATTCGAGCTAAGATTTCTCAGTGTTTGTAACAAACAATATCTCGACAATTAAATAGTTATCTTTTTATTAGCTTTGTAGAGTTATCGAGTTTTCATGTGGCCAATCAACCCTTAAGTGATTTTTTTTCCTTAGCGGCTATTTGCCTCGTCAGTGATAAATTTTAGTGGCCAAAGTATAAACATTAATCACTTAATCAATATCAATTAACTAATCACTAAATTAATTAATAAATAATTGCCCCCGCAGGGTTTTGGCCCAGAGGCCAAAACCCGAGGAGGCATTATAGTCTCCCCCGCGTATACGTATAAAGAATGTGTGAAATATGAGCAATATTGGTGTAGTATGCGAATCAATCCCGATTTGAAGAAACTAGGCGCGCACGGCCGGTCCCGGTTAATTTTTCAGTCAGCTCGCAAGGCAATGCTACATGGGTAATTCTTGCGACCACGAACATGAGGAGGAGATCGAGGAAGATATTGTTTGCTGCACGAGGAGGAGAGGAGAATATCTGCGAAAATAAATTTTAGGGCGGGTATCTGTCATCACAGTGATTTCTTTATATCTTGAATTCAAAGGTTAATCAGCGGTACCAGATTGAACTGTTTGGTACAGATTTGTCGGACACAAATCAGCAACGGGGTTGACAGACTCGACCCAAATACTACACGTATAAAGATCACGTTTATTTGGACCGCTAATTTTTACTGAGTAATCTTACGTGGCGTAGAGCCCATTTGACGGCTGGCTTGACTGGCAGGGATCCAAACGTAAAAATAAATGTCTTGCGGCGTTATCGTTGAGGGCTAAAAGCTTGACTCTAATCTACATATATGGCGACAGTAACGCGATACTTCTGTTTACATCTCGGCAAAAAATCTCGACTTCTGTTCTGCTTTCAAGATACGTTTGCTTGTAGAGTCCTCGTATATTAAGGCAAATGATTTGTTTCAGTATCAGACTAGAACAACAGAGTGGTTTGATTTTTTTTTTCCAGAATGGACTTCGCGAGAGTATTATGTAAAGAATAGCATGTGATAGAATGAGTTAAACAGAATGTGTTGGTTTAGTTAACTTAGTTGATTCTTTGGATCATATTTATGATAAGATGCCTAAGTTAGTTGAACAGTATGAGTTATATCATCAGTAGTTCATAAAGAAAAATATAAAATTTCAGTTCATTCAATAAATAATAGTTTCCTTATACACAGTGGAATTTTTATAAGAATTTTCTACCCTTGACGAATAAAATAGAAGCGGGAGCAGATTTAGTGAGAACTATTACTAGTAACTAATTAATATGCTATCCCAGAGTTAAGGGAAAGTGTCTCAAGTAATATATCTTAATTATTGATGATCGTATTAAATCACAGTAATTTTCTTTTAAAAGATGTAACAGGTCTTCCTGAACTCCGCTATGAATGTGGTAAAGCGACTCGTTCAACCAACTGAACAAAAATGGTGTAAGCAACAGGTAGAAAAAAAAGCCACTAAGAACAGAAATTAACAGTAATGAGATCTTCCGTCAGGCGACCGACCATTCACACGTGTACAAATCTACTGAGCTAGTTTTGAAATATACACGTTAAAAATCGTGAGTTTGTGTGATTTACCGCCATATTTCCCGCAAAAAAAAATTAAAATTGCGAATTTACAGAGCAAAACACAAGTGTAGACTGACAGATCACACCAAGTAGCAACTAGATGACGGGAAGTGTTATCCAAAATATCTAAACAAGGCTCGAGAAGACCCTCTCGCTCGTCCGGGACAAGTACATTTTTTTTTCTCGGGCAACACTGGTGTTTCAAGCGTGCTGTTTTCTAAACAGGACACACAGAATTTATTTAATCTTCGACAAGTCTAAGAGTACAAAGGCTAGCAATCCGACAGCCTTGATAACTAGAACTGACTACATAACACAACTGACAGATAAAAACAATGACCATTGTAACAACTGGTAACTTTCTCTGCTCAGTTACCCCGCGGGCAATTAGCCTATAGGCGTGCCGTCCGCCGACTAAATTTTTGATAACGATTTTAAAACAAAGAGTAAGGGCGCGTTTCTTTAAGAAAATCTAAGATTGGATTCTGAAATCCGAAAGAATCCGAAAACTGATTTTGTATTTCTTTTAGGCTCATGGGTAATCAAGAGTTGAGGTGAAAATATTGAGAATCACGCTGTAGCGGTGTTTTTATTGATTGCGTGATGTACGTTCGCAGTTCAGAAGTGGCTACCAAGCACGCGAACAAAATCTGCCTCGATCAGTTGAAATTTCTGTCCACAGTTAAAAATAGTCGTGTTCGGTAGGAAAATGCTGAAAAAGCGCTGTGTATTTTTTTTGCGTTATTGCGAGCATTTTCCAGTCTCACGGTATACAACCAACGCGACATCAATCAGTATGGAGGTTTTTTGCGGACAAAATTTCGAACGTGAATACATCAATGTTTTGTTAAATAAATTATTGTTATGCGTAATAAAACAAATTTGAAAATAACATAAATCAATTTCGTCCAGAATACATCAATTTTCAGTGACATACATCGATATTGTATAGCTTACATCGCTTTCCTGAATCATTCGTGCGTGACCGTATACAACTAAAAGATGCGCGATAAAAACTAAAAGATGAGGAAGCGGAAATAGAAGTGACAGGAAGTCGGTTAGAAGAAGAGGCCAATGGCGGAAATAGAAGGGGATAAGTGAGATGCTAGGATTTGGCAGCCCAACATCGACGGATTATTTATTCCTTTGGTAGACTACTGAAATGGCACAGACGGACAAAGGAATACTGCGTCCAGCGACTCGCTTAACTTTTTTAGTCGCCGTTTTACGAGAAAAGGAAATACCCTTCTCGAATGAAGCAATCTCAGATTTTAAGACTTATGAACGACCCTATGGTTCTTGACATTTCTTCATTTGCCGTTCTTGCTGTTTGTGATTTACGGCTGCGCGTTATAGCCAGAGGTCAATCCGATAGATCTCTCGTTTGGCCATATGAGTCACGTTACATCTGTTTGCTATCTATGGAGAACAATTTTAAACATGAAATATAAGTTGGAAATAAGGGGAAATAAGCCATCTTTTAACACTGGGTAAATATTAAATTCCCCGCTATGTCCCGGGGCTCGGGGGGCCGTGGTTTCAATTGACTGATGCAGAACCTTGCGAAGCTTGGCGAATTCGTCCAAAACAATTCAATAATTACAGGTTAACGCACTCAGCGAATTTACCCGCACGAGTTCACTAACAATGAATG
>JAHPZR010052184.1:7500-12500 GCA_019787425.1 Platygyra sinensis
GTCACGCACGAATGATTCAGGAAAGCGATGTAAGCTATACAATATCGATGTATGTCACTGAAAATTGATGTATTCTGGACGAAATTGATTTATGTTATTTTCAAATTTGTTTTATTACGCATAACAATAATTTATTTAACAAAACATTGATGTATTCACGTTCGAAATTTTGTCCGCAAAAAACCTCCATACTGATTGATGTCGCGTTGGTTGTATACCGTGAGACTGGAAAATGCTCGCAATAACGCAAAAAAAATACACAGCGCTTTTTCAGCATTTTCCTACCGAACACGACTATTTTTAACTGTGGACAGAAATTTCAACTGATCGAGGCAGATTTTGTTCGCGTGCTTGGTAGCCACTTCTGAACTGCGAACGTACATCACGCAATCAATAAAAACACCGCTACAGCGTGATTCTCAATATTTTCACCTCAACTCTTGATTACCCATGAGCCTAAAAGAAATACAAAATCAGTTTTCGGATTCTTTCGGATTTCAGAATCCAATCTTAGATTTTCTTAAAGAAACGCGCCCTTACTCTTTGTTTTAAAATCGTTATCAAAAATTTAGTCGGCGGACGGCACGCCTATAGGCTAATTGCCCGCGGGGTAACTGAGCAGAGAAAGTTACCAGTTGTTACAATGGTCATTGTTTTTATCTGTCAGTTGTGTTATGTAGTCAGTTCTAGTTATCAAGGCTGTCGGATTGCTAGCCTTTGTACTCTTAGACTTGTCGAAGATTAAATAAATTCTGTGTGTCCTGTTTAGAAAACAGCACGCTTGAAACACCAGTGTTGCCCGAGAAAAAAAAATGTACTTGTCCCGGACGAGCGAGAGGGTCTTCTCGAGCCTTGTTTAGATATTTTGGATAACACTTCCCGTCATCTAGTTGCTACTTGGTGTGATCTGTCAGTCTACACTTGTGTTTTGCTCTGTAAATTCGCAATTTTAATTTTTTTTTGCGGGAAATATGGCGGTAAATCACACAAACTCACGATTTTTAACGTGTATATTTCAAAACTAGCTCAGTAGATTTGTACACGTGTGAATGGTCGGTCGCCTGACGGAAGATCTCATTACTGTTAATTTCTGTTCTTAGTGGCTTTTTTTTCTACCTGTTGCTTACACCATTTTTGTTCAGTTGGTTGAACGAGTCGCTTTACCACATTCATAGCGGAGTTCAGGAAGACCTGTTACATCTTTTAAAAGAAAATTACTGTGATTTAATACGATCATCAATAATTAAGATATATTACTTGAGACACTTTCCCTTAACTCTGGGATAGCATATTAATTAGTTACTAGTAATAGTTCTCACTAAATCTGCTCCCGCTTCTATTTTATTCGTCAAGGGTAGAAAATTCTTATAAAAATTCAACTGTGTATAAGGAAACTATTATTTATTGAATGAACTGAAGTTTTATATTTTTCTTTATGAACTACTGATGATATAACTCATACTGTTCAACTAACTTAGGCATCTTATCATAAATATGATCCAAAGAATCAACTAAGTTAACTAAACCAACACATTCTGTTTAACTCATTCTATCACATGCTATTCTTTACATAATACTCTCGCGAAGTCCATTCTGGAAAAAAAAAATCAAACCACTCTGTTGTTCTAGTCTGATACTGAAACAAATCATTTGCCTTAATATACGAGGACTCTACAAGCAAACGTATCTTGAAAGCAGAACAGAAGTCGAGATTTTTTGCCGAGATGTAAACAGAAGTATCGCGTTACTGTCGCCATATATGTAGATTAGAGTCAAGCTTTTTGTCCTCAACGATAACGCCGCAAGACATTTATTTTTACGTTTGGATCCCTGCCAGTCAAGCCAGCCGTCAAATGGGCTCTACGCCACGTAAGATTACTCAGTAAAAATTAGCGGTCCAAATAAACGTGATCTTTATACGTGTAGTATTTGGGTCGAGTCTGTCAACCCCGTTGCTGATTTGTGTCCGACAAATCTGTACCAAACAGTTCAATCTGGTACCGCTGATTAACCTTTGAATTCAAGATATAAAGAAATCACTGTGATGACAGATACCCGCCCTAAAATTTATTTTCGCAAATATTCTCCTCTCCTCCTCGTGCAGCAAACAATATCTTCCTCGATCTCCTCCTCGTGTTCGTGGTCGCAAGAATTACCCATGTAGCATTGCCTTGCGAGCTGACTGAAAAATTAACCGGGACCGGCCGTGCGCGCCTAGTTTCTTCAAATCGGGATTGATTCGCATACTACACCAATATTGCTCATATTTCACACATTCTTTATACGTATACGCGGGGGAGACTATAATGCCTCCTCGGGTTTTGGCCTCTGGGCCAAAACCCTGCGGGGGCAATTATTTATTAATTAATTTAGTGATTAGTTAATTGATATTGATTAAGTGATTAATGTTTATACTTTGGCCACTAAAATTTATCACTGACGAGGCAAATAGCCGCTAAGGAAAAAAAATCACTTAAGGGTTGATTGGCCACATGAAAACTCGATAACTCTACAAAGCTAATAAAAAGATAACTATTTAATTGTCGAGATATTGTTTGTTACAAACACTGAGAAATCTTAGCTCGAATCCTGGCTCGGATCCTAGCTTTACTCTACGTTTATGTCAGAAACATTGTATAAATGAAACAAAACTTTCAAACTTTTGCCCCTACATATTTAATCCATATTCGTTTAATGCTTATTTATTGATTGTTACTTTATATACTTGTGCAAGGTTGGGGACGCGTATGGCGCAGGAACACTCCAAGGATATCTCCGGACAAAGGGTATAAACATTTCTCTCGGGGCTATTAACAGAGTGCTAAAGGAAGCTAATCCAATTGCCTTTGAAGCTAGAAAAAATGACACGCTTGATAGGACAAATCCCATCCCGTACTATGCTCCAAAGTTTGGTTACAAAGGACACATAGATCAAAACGAAAAACTTGTGCGCCATGGTGTGGTACATGCCGTCTTCAGAGACGGATATAGTGGTTCGATCGAGAGCTGGATTAGTCTGCCGTCAAAGAACAGTCAATTTACAGGTAAAATGCCGCAAATTGTTATTGATTGACTGAGGCCCCATTTACATGGTCTGGGGTACCTGAGACAATACTCCCCCGAGTTGCTCTGGCCGAGGTAACTTTTAGCTTATTTCTTTGTTAAATCCAACCAACCGTTTACATTAGGATCGCTAACAACTAACCTGTCTCGGGGGTTAAGACAACTCGGGTGGGTGAGTTGTCTCGCCTTGGCTGGTAGGGTAACCCTGGCAAGCGGGACAACGTTTCTTATAAAAGCATTGGCTCGCCTAACCGGGACAACTCTCGGTGTGGCGAGTGTCGTGCACTGGCCAAATTGAGGATTTAAAACAGAGATTTGTATCAAAGAAGTGAAATTCCACTCCGCAAAACACACTGTGATCGAATGACCAAGGGAAACTCAAAGAAAAAGTGATATCTTTACATTTGATTATTCTATTAGTAAGAAAGACATGACTTCTCTTACTGAGGGCACATGCAGCAATTGTGCTTTATGCGTACATTAAATATCAAATTTTCTTTGAAATAAGCGATATTTAAATATGTAAAATAGTTTTACATGAATCTTCTTTGTTTTAACTAAAGATTGTAAATTGTTAAATTAGTTTTTAATACTCGTGGTTTTCCTATTTTAATCTATATCAAGTTGTATTTGGAATGTTCTTTTAGTGTCCACAATGGGCCCTTAGCAGTTTACGATCACATGGTACAAAAACCGCCATTCACTACTTGCACAATACCATAATGCACCTCTTTAACCCCCCAAAATTTTTGCATACTCATTGTTTGCAATTTCTCCTGGGACATGAACTTGTCCCAAGAGTAATCTAAAACAATGCCTATGCAAATTTTGGGGGGGTAAAAGAGGTGTATTATGGGATTTGTGCAAGTTGGGAATGCTGGAGAGCAAACTGCTCACTGGGACCTCCAAAACAAAGCAACTTAACTAAATATTCTTTTGTTTTGGAGGTCCCAGTGGGCGGTTTGCTCTCCAGCATGGCGGTTTTTGTACCATGTGATCGTAAACTGCAAAGGGCCCATTAGCTTATATTAAGCTTAAGACTCCGACACTTGAATAAAGTTCATTCATTCATTCATGCATTCATTCATTCATGCATGCATGCAAGGTCATACGTTCATTTATGCATTCATGCATTCATTCACGCATTCATACATTCATTCATGCATTCATGCATTCATTTATGCATGCATGCATGCATGCATGCATACATGCATGCAAGGTCAACTTTGACTCGGCCTGCAGGGACTATGTTTTCACATATAAAATGCTTGATAAAGTTCCTCGGGGAAGGGTATATCCTAAGATATTTTACCTACATTTTCTTTGTTTATTTCACAGACCAATTCTCCTGAAGACAGGCGTATTCGATCAAGTACGCGTCGATATGGGTAAAGAGTGGGTCCTTATACTCTTCATCCAAGAGTTACTGTCAGGGTTCCGAGAGAACATGAACAGGCCAGCACATGTGAAGACAACCTCCAAAAAGAACTTAACAATAGAAAGAATATGGCCCGAGGTCAACTCAAGAGTGAATTATCCAATAAAGCGTGTGCTTGTGGACTTAGAGGAAAAATGCATTCTCGATATGACCAATGAGAACGTCCAGTTTTGCGTTTCTTGGTTCACGTGTGAAGTAGCTAAAGTTGGAATTAAGAGGTTTGTTGACGCTTGGAACAGCCATAGGATAAAAGGTAAGAAAACTGTTCCAGCAGTCTACTGCCGTAATATAAATCGCCCGGGTGTAATGTTATATTTTTAAGCAAAGGCGATCATGGGCGGAACCCACTTTATTAACTCCGCTTTGTTAACTTGTTGATATAAAAAATTGCCTAAACTGGGATAGAAGGCTGCTGGCCTTTCACAGAGTTACCGCCAAAAGATGACTGAGACCTGGCCGGACGATGAAGGCTTGCACCCCAACCCATAGTACTACACGG
>JAHPZR010052185.1:0-25000 GCA_019787425.1 Platygyra sinensis
CTTTCCACGATGTCGAAGTCGATGGCGGATACGTCGAATATCTTAGCAAATAGTGTAATCTTTTCTACGCTCAAACATACAGACCCACACCGTTCGCGGTAGATCCACTCAAGAAGATGGCATGTGTAATGAGCATATATTCAAACTCAAAATAGCAAAAGAATCAAATGATTTAGCGGATTTAGCGAAGGTCTTACCAGAATCATACCAGAAATCAAGTGAGTTTTCAGTGAACAGAAAATGTGGACGGAATGTCGCTACAGACGACAGAAAAACATCTACTGATAAAGGCAAGGTGCGTCGTATTCAAACTCTAGGAAACGACAACAAAGATGCATATAAGCCAAGTAATAAATTCAGGTCTCGTTACATGATGTTTGTTTATCACTGTAATATTAATAATCCTGAGTACCATGTGCGAAGACGATTCGGTCGTGAGCCCAGCAGAATACCTGTAAAAAAACTAGGAAAGCTTTCACATAGAAACCAAAGAAATAAAGAAATTGGTCTACAGGCATATACAACACGCAACACAGTCAACAGACTTGCTCGTAATGGGTTAAATTTAAATCCTGAGCCTGTGGTACTAGAACGATCAAAGGAGAAATAAACCTATACATCGAGCTCCAGGAACATAAGCTCGATTTGATAGCTGCAAGAAACATTAGAATTTCTCTAGACAAGCCTATAGCTTGCTCGAAGTAAAGCCACGAAACGTAGGAGGACAAATATGATACCTGTGATAAGAATCTACCTGCTGTACCTGCAAACAGTTCTAATCATAGCCGGGTCCGGCGTCACAATATTACAATATAGAATGCGAGTAAGCAACACGTTCACAGTCACAGTAAATGTCATATTTTGTCCCTTAAAAGCAAATACTTGGAGACTTGAAAACAAATCTTGCAATAGAAATGAGCCCAAACAATACACTAACGCATGGCATAGAGGTGTCAAACGCAACGAAGCAACACGCAGATAACAGCGCGCAGAAATCATGCAGACCTATGACCTCTTAAAATTTGCCTTAGCACGATCTAACGGCTCTAGCTTTCTCCTAATAACACAATACGAAATGCCCTTCATAAATAAGAGTGAAGCGACAAAAAGGTCGAACGACCGAAAAATAAACGGCAAATCTAGTGTACAAATGGCACGAACCGAAAGGAGTCGCGTTTGGCCTGTCTATTTTATTTCCCTGTGATAAGAATCTACCTGCTGTACTTGCAAACAGTTCTATAATCATATGAGCCCAAACAATACACTTTATACGTCCGGCGTCACAATATAGAATGCGAGTAAGCAATACGTTCACAGTAAATGTCATATTTTGTCCCTTAAAAGCAAATCTTGCAAAAGAAATGAGCCCAAACAATACACTAACGCATGGCAAATTATAGAGGTGTCAAACTCAACGAAGCAACACGCAGATAACAGCGCGCGGAAATCATGCAGACCTATGACGTGTAACGGCTCTAGCTTTCTAATAACACAATGCAAAATGCCCTTCATAAACAAGAGTGAAGCGACAAAAAAGTCGAACGACCAAAATATAAACGGCAAACCTAGTGTACAAATGGCACGAACCGTAGGAGTCGTGTTTGGCCTGTCTATTTTATTTACCTCAGAAAAATAACATGCGGAGCCTGGAAATGACAAGACGCGGTCAAACGTGAACAGCGAAAAAAAAATGACAAAACATTGACTGTGTTGCAGAGTAAACTGACAATGACCTTCTTCGTAACCTTTTTTTGGAAAACGCGAAACCTGGGTCGGTCGAACGACGCTAAACGATCGAAAACGGGGAATAGCCTTAGGGGACAAAAAAAATACGCCACGCCCACAAGCGGGGACCTTGGACAAACAAGTAACTGGTCAAAACTAGTAGCAGCATATTTTCCAGTAGCCCGACTTACGATCTTAGATCGTCTTGTTGATCATGAATTTCGTCATAACATTGTCAAAGTAGCTGCGGATCCACGAGGCGATAGTCGAGTGGATCCGCAGACTACTTTGACAATGTTATGACGAAATTCATTGGCAATAACAGGACAGACGCATTAAAAACTGACATCAATTTGTTTTTTACGATAACAAATTGTCGAATTGCCCGCCCTCGCTCGCTGACGTGTCGCATGAATTTCAAATTCATGTGTCTGTCCGCATATGGGTAATAAAAATTAACCAATGAGCGCGTGAATTTCTGCAGTTATCGTAAAAAGTAAATTTTCATTCTAGTAATTTGTTGTAAGTCTGCCGTTTCCATTCAGACAGCATATTTTGTCCTATAAAATATAAAAGAACATGTGGCTCAGGTGATGATCACCGCTGGAATAGAACATGTACGTTGAGTACAAGAAAAAGGTATTGCTTAACCATGGCACTATCTTTCTCATGTGCAAATCTGTCATCATTCAGTTCACTGCCATAGAAACAAATTGTAATTGTCTGTTACATCAGCTTAGGTAAAAAGGGACTTAAGTCATTTCTATATCACATTATAACTGAATCATCTTTGCTTAGTGTAGATAATTTTCAAATGTTCTGCTTTCTAGTATGAAATCACTGTTTTGGAGGAAAAACTTAAACAAATGAAACCTAACATGGCAGCCATTGCAGAATATCAGAAAAAGGTATTTAACGACATTTATTGACATGCATAGTTTAAAGTGTTCAATTATTGGATGGTGATGACAGGTAATGCTTGTGGCTAGTAACAACAGCAATTTTACAGAGGCAGTAATCCCATAAAGCAGCCAGGTATAAAGCGAATAGTGCTACTGAGTGTCAGAAGTGGTAAATAAAAGCTGTGTGTGCAGTGAAATAATGATCTGTGGGATAGCAGGGTCTCTACTGGGTAGAATGGCAAGAGTAATCAGTGAGATCCTATCTTTAATCCCACAAAACATCAGCAGGATCCACAGTCAGGGCATCCCACCTCACCCAGGATAAGTTGGGATCCCAACTTGAAATTGCATGATTCCGGGTGGAATTTTCGAGAATGAATCTCCTGTTCTTTTACCTAAGGGGTGTTTTTTATTTGCTAGTTATTTGTTGTAGATAGACTTTGTTATAGAGTCGTAGTTCAAACAGATAATTAGTTTTTGAAAGATTTGCATTACTGGGATTTTGTGCGCTGTATTGGTTTGGTACAGAAGTGTCTGCAAAGTATTTTAGATGCCTTAAAGGAATAACTGCGAATCGTGCAGATGTCACAAAGTGAGATATTCGGAATAATTAAAATAAGTGCCACAAGATTATTTTTGTCCTTGAATTTTGTGTGGCTTACATGTTTACGAACCTTGTTCCAATTTACTTCTTTTCCCTGTCTTTTGCAGGAAGAAGCTTATCTTGCTCGAGTGAAGGAACTTGATGAAGTGACATCAGAACGTGATCAGAAAAGACGAGAGCATGAGGCTATGAGGAAGCAGCGTCTTGATGAGTTCATGGCAGGTTTTTCTGTCATCACTACTAAGCTGAAGGAAATGTATCAGGTAAAGCTAAGTCAGTGATTTTCTACAGTCAACTTAAAGCTTGTCAATATAGTTGATGTCTTATCACTGAATTTCCTTCTGTGTTCTCTCAGTTGAGGATTTTTCTCCATTCATGATTCTTTATAGGATAAATCATTTAAAACACCTGTCAAATTCATCAAATCCCAGCCTGGCATTAGAATTGCTAAGAATTTCTTAATATAGTTAACAATTATTCACCGAAGTGGAGTGGCTCGCGGTGGATATTAGGGAGTTTTGGCAAACCACTACGACGACGAGAGCGTCACCAAACAAAAGATTTAATCAGCAGAAATATGGTTCTGCACGTGCATTTTGAGCCTTGGTACATTTCTTTGCCGTCCTCTGCAAAACAACAACGTGAAATGACCAGGTTCTACGTTTTTCGGAGAACGCTAACCACAATGGCTAAATTTTCGTATCGCCTTTTGCAACTGAACGCTGTCAGTGCACATTTACCCTATGCAAGGTTTTACACTGATAGGCGTACTGAACAGATTTACAGAGTTGCGACATTTGAAGGTAAAATATAAGTTCATTTTTTACAAGGCGTCGTCGCCGTCGTCATTGCTAAAACTCCCTATTTACGAAACCACGACGGGGACGCCGAGGACAACGTCGACTAAAACATCAATTTATGTTTATCTACGAATCTCACGATACTCTGAAGTTATTTTCTCTGTTTATCACTGTAAAAACTATCGCGAACCTAAATTCGGAACGCAGCGATAAATTTGAAATAAAAATTTAAAAAAGTAGCCGTCGTGGTTCACATTCTCCAGACCACGCAAGATTTGGTCATTTCATCTTTTGTTCGGTGACGTTCCCGTTGCCGTCGTGGTTTCGTAAACTCCCTAATATCCAACGCTGGACACCGACAACAAAATAGCTGTTTTAGTATATACTAAAACAGTGAGATAATATACACCACAATAAATTAATTTGGAAGATTTCATCACTTGACACGGATGCAAACCGGGACGCCATTTTTCCCGAGTTGCACAGGATATTCGGAGTTTGACGAGCCAATCAGCGCGTGCGTTTAACACTATCCACTGTTTTAGTATATACTAATACGTCTTATTCTTCTTGTCTGCATATTAGTATTGTGTTATTTTATACAATTTCTTTGCGGGGATTCTGTACTCCTTGTCCTGTCTTCTACTAAACAAAAACCATCAATAGCGAAATGTGTTAATTTATTTACCAGATGATTACTCTTGGTGGAGATGCTGAATTAGAGTTAGTGGATAGCCTTGATCCTTTCTCTGAGGGAATTGTTTTCAGGTAAAATACGAGCTACGTTTCATACGTTTAAGGCGTGTGTTGTTTTAGCCAAGTAAAATATTACCAAAAACCTTCATATAAATTATCTCCTTTTGCACTTGCATCATCATCATCATCATCATCATTATCGTCGTCGTCCTCATATCAAATCCACACCATCCGATCTAAACGAAAGTTTCAAAAACAACTTAATGTGTTGTTTCAACTGAATTCGATTTTAATTTAAACTCTCACAAACATAAATTTTACAGAGGTGTTTGAAAAAAAAATAGAATACATGTAAATATATACAAAGTACATATAGAAAATGATAAATAGTACTAAAGAAATACAATTGTAATCCATCAAATAGTTTCGCTCGCACGCGATTGGTCGAAACGCGTCACGTGACCGAATATTCCCCAATTTTAGGTGGGGAATATCCGAGATTATTAAAAACTGGATCATTGGATAATGCAATTCGAGAGTTTTCATTGGCTAAGCCATCATGGTATATGAGCCATTATACCATGATCTACAAAAATGGCGAGCGTATGCGTGATTTTTGGGCCTTTTTGTTTTTCTTGTAGTCTAGTTTTCTATATTTTGGGGGCGTTTTTAATAAAACAATTATTCCACTCGCGCTTGTTGGATATGAGATGATTATAGCCAACTCGGCGCTACGCGCCTCGTTGGCTATTTATCATCTCATATCCAACGCACGCTCATGGAATAATTGTTAAATATTCCCCAATTTTCAAAACTACGCGTGTTGCGAAAAATATTTGAAGGTTAAGCACAATAGCCTCCATTTGACTTTGAAAATATGCTCGGATATTTGTTCTGGGACATTATCTGTTCCTCGTAGCTCACAGTTTTCCTCGAGACACGCTTTCGGAAAACTGTTCGCTTCTCGGAACAGATAATGTCCCCGGACAAACATCCGAGCGTGTTTTCGCGCCAAATGGAGACTATTGTTTATTTATTGACGGTTGTCTAACTTTTTGCTCAATTCTGAACAGTAGTGTCCCCATGTGGGGTTTTTATTACTGCTATTTTAGCCTGAGACTGGAAATGGGTATATCTTACTTGCGTAACAGCAGAGACATTGAATATCTTTCTGATGTTTGGAAGACAGACATATGTTTAAAAACAGAAACTATGCAAATAGAAAAATACTGGTAAATAATGAATTGCTGCTTTGTTTTAGTGTGAGGCCACCAAAGAAAAGCTGGAAAAACATTTCTAACTTATCAGGAGGGGAGAAGACTCTGAGTTCACTGGCTTTGGTAAGAATACATTTAGTTATCCGCTTAGTCGACACTTAAATGCTGCTTTATTATATTTAATGAGAGAGTGCAGAACCTCAACCACTGCAGTGAACCCTGCAAAGTTCTCTTGATGGAGAGTGAAAGGATGGCTGACTGGTCTACCATTTTAAATTCTGTGCTTTCCAGATGTTCTATTGTACATCTCATTGCTACACTACATTTGCTCATGTAGTGAGCAGTATGCTTACTGATTATTTATGTTATATAAACAATAGTCTCCATTTGGCGCGAAAATATGCTAGGATATTTGTCCGCGGACATTATCTGTTCCGAGAAGCGAGCAGTTTTCCGAGAGCGTAGCTCGAGGAAAACTGTGATCTTCGGGGAACAGATAATGTCCAAGGACAAATATCCGAGCATATTTTCGCCCCAAATGGAGGCTATCATGTTTATTATCCTTCAAATCTTTTACGCAACGCGCGCAGTTTTGAAAATTGGGGTATAATTAATAACTATTCACCGAAGACGGTGGAGGTGGCTAGCGGTGGATATTTACCGAGCCGCGAAGCGGCGAGGTAAATATCCAACGCTAGCCACCTCCACTTCGGTGAATAGCTGTTTTAGTATATACTAAAACAGTGAGACAATATACACCACAAAAAATTAATTTTGATGATTTCTTCACTTGTCACGGATACAAACCGGGACGCCATTTTTTCCCGAGTTGCTCGGAGGTAAATAGCACAGGATATTCGGAGTTCGACGAGCCAATCAGCGCGCGCGTTTAACTCTATCCACTGTTTTAGTATATACTAATTAACAATTAGATTATGAGCTGGAGATTTCTATGAGGTGATAGTTGATGAGGCCGAAGGCCGAATCAACTATCACCTCATAGAAATCGAGAGCGAATAATCTAATTGTTTTAGTAGAATTCTTTCTAAAGTTTACTTCAAATAACGGTTTCCAATTATTTCTCGACGTATTATTAAACTTTTGCGCCTTAAAAAAAACTCCCGGATTGAATTGTCAATTAACATTAAAGTGTGTACACGCGCGCATCATTTTTTTTCGATAATGTCAACTTTGTTTAAGTCAAGAAACCGTAAATGTCTTTCGTTTAGTCTTCTCAGGATTTTAATTAACCATTTTCATTAACATTTTCCTCCAAAACTTTAGCAAAACAAAAAAACGTCGTTATTTTGTAGACGAGTTCCAGCCATTGCACACTAATGGCTGATAGTGTGCAATGGCTCAGCCAATCAGATTAAAGCATTTGCATTAGTATACTAGTAGAATTCTACTAATCTCTGATATTCCCCAGTTTTAGGTGGGGATGTTCCAGGGTTGCCACGGTCAGGGAAAAGTCAGGGAAAATCAAAAATTTTACAAGGTCAGGGAAAAGTCAGGGAAATTTGCAAAAGGTCAGGGAAAATCTCAGTTCTTGTCAAAGTCAGTGAAAAGTCAGGGAATTTTGTTTTCGGGTTTTGTGAAGTTTATGAAGACATTTTCGTTCGGAAAAAAAGAAGTTGTAGTTGATCGAGTTATGCGTTCAAATGCCGGGTTTTTCGGTCAGTGGCTTTCGTTGTGAATGCCTTCTTCCAAATAAGGAAGAGAAATCAGAAGAAGCTTGGGAACCAGTGTTTTCCTTTGGCCTTTTATCAAAACGTGGTGGAACGTGGTGTAGTCTGTCAAACACTGTTTTCATCGCTTATTCCATACTTCGCCTAATGCAAGGTCACTGAAAATTGTTTTGAGGTCAGTGAAAAATCAGGGAAAAGTCAGGGAATTTTTTGGGTTCTAATGAGTGGCAACCCTGGATGTTCGGTCACGTAACGTGTTTAGACCAATCGCGTGCTAGCAAAAAGATTTGATGAATTATAACGTAAGATATTGTCTCCTTGGCATGGGCACTAAAATTTTGGACTAGCCATTTACATTGTAAGAAACATGTAATGTTCATGTCGCGGGCATGTTTCCAAAAAGTGATTGAGTCTCTGAAGGGATTCAAAGCCATGACCTCCTATCCACCGGGCCGGGCGGGCACTCTGTCCACTCTTCCTTATATGTTATTCACGGTAAGTAAGGCCAGGTACTGGGTTCGTATTGAGGACACACTACATATGGCGAGGATCACTAATGTCAATAGCGTATAAGGCGGTAAATATGGGTTATTGACCAGGTGTGCATGAGGTCAAGATGGCTGGATATTGGCCAAGTTCTTTTTTTCCGTGTTTATGGACGGAGACGGAGACGAAGTCGAGGTCCATAAATACGCAAACAAGAACTTGGCCAATATCCAGCCATCTTGACCAAACAAGCTTGGTCAATAAAGGATTTATTATATGGCTTTCGGGGAAATTTTACTTGCGGGACACAGCGGGTAGTCCCGAGAGGGGAAGATAGCTCCATCCTGCCCGCTTGGGTAGCCAATCACGGCACGCGATTTGGTTCATCTTGCCCGCTCACGGAGCTAGCGATATAATAATCAAAGTGGCTATGAGCCACTCGATTTGGAAAATAGATCGTTTCTAAACAGTGACAGTTTTAAGGCCACCGCCGTTGAGGTTTTTATCCGAAGGTTAAGTTAAAGTTAAAGTCCACTGGCATTGTTAAGAAATAGTGCAAAACGCAACGGTAAGAGAGTATACGAGGAGATGTAACACTGTTAAAAACAAAAAGTGAAGAATGATCATCGCAGTAAATTTTTCAATTAAAGTAATTGGAATGAAGAAGCCTGAAAAAATCAGGGCTTCAACGGGATTCGAACCTGTGACCTCCGCGATACCGGTGCGACGCTCTACCAACTGAGCTATGAAGCCACACATAGGAAGCGAGGTCAATTTGTCTAAATATTTTCCAAGTTAAAAAGGCTTGTAAAACAGCAGAATCAGTCATCGTAAGGATTTAGGAGAGCTGTTAGAATGCAATATGAATTAAAAGAAGTTTGCACTCCAAAATAAAAACCATCGTTTATGTCTAATTTGGAAACGTTCAGCGGCAAGCACAACTTGCAACTTCTTTACAAACAATATATTTAGGGTTTACTACTGTAGAAGTAATTAGAAAACAATTCAGAATTTTAATTGTTTTGCCTGGTGCACTAAAAACCGATAATGTCATCTTGTTTTGTGTTCGTGTAGGTATTTGCCCTTCATCACTACAAACCAACGCCACTGTATGTGATGGATGAAATTGATGCTGCTCTTGACTTTAGAAATGTGTCTATTGTAGCAAACTACATCAAGGTCAGTTCACTTTAGAAGAAAATGATTTCTAAATTTCCAGTATAGGCAATCAAAAGTTTTTGTTCGGTCGTTTTATGTTCATTTCTTAGTGCTGGATATCTTACCTATTTTTAGATATGCAAACTGTAGTTCCTCTCCAGGCTTAGACATTCTAAAATATGACAGTAATTTATTACATAAAAGTTGGTGGTATCCCCCCGAGCGGTATCAAATTGATAAAAACGTATATCATCACGTGTGAAAATATCATTTTTCGGTTCTTCTTCGTCAATCTTCGGGAAATCGGCAAAAACGTCGTCATTAGTATGTTTATATACTAAAAAAAAGTAATACATTGTTGCTTGTAGATATGGAATCTCTCATCTCGTGCTCAACTTGATATATGCAGTGTCTCTGAACACTTAGTCCTAAATGTACTGGGTCAAATTAGTTAAGGGTGATTCTCAGTAACATTTCACAATTGATTTTATTTTGTAATGCTTTTTTGTTTTAGGAGAGGACAAAGAATGCCCAGTTTATTATCATCAGCTTAAGGAATAATATGTTCGAATTAGCAGATAGACTGATTGGTATTTTTAAGACTGATAATTGTACAAAGAGTGTTGCAATCAATCCACAACTAATAGCCTCTGAGGCCTGATGTTACAGTATCGGCCTTCAGTTGTAACAGGCGAATGTAGATGGACTTGTTAATGACAAAGTGAGCAGTCGCGGTGATGGCATTGAAGCAAACCTATCTAAGGTTTCCCGCGTGTATAAAGTGGAGTATATAACAAAACACAAAAATTAGTCTTTGTTTTCTACTTTGTAGGCCTTAAATACAGTGTTAAAATAATGTACGTTGTGAAAAGTGAACTAAACAAGCGTGGGACGAAGAAAAAATTCGAGTCCCCGACAGGAGTACCTCCCGAATACCGGGGGGGGGGGGGGGGGGGGCGCTCTATCCACTGAGCATGTGACAGGCGTCTTGCATATGAACACATGAACTCAGTTA
Source organism: Platygyra sinensis (assembly GCA_019787425.1). Classification (NCBI taxonomy): domain Eukaryota; kingdom Metazoa; phylum Cnidaria; class Anthozoa; order Scleractinia; family Merulinidae; genus Platygyra; species Platygyra sinensis. Next base: position 10,292 of record JAHPZR010052185.1, read on the forward strand.
AATGACCTTGCTTTCCATGAGTTCTCGTAGCTCAGTTTAAGGTTCACGAGTAGCGACGGTGGTGACAAGCTAAATTGCAGTAGCAAAACAGTTCCAAAAATAACTGATGAAGTAGACTTGAAGGTGGCAAAGTTCGTAGTAGCGGTACAAATGAGTAGAACCAAAATGCACTCAAAATGCGGACAAAAACGTTCGCAATTCTCTCATCTAATGAAACTGCTATAGTTCCAAAACTAGTTATATTGAAAGCTTGCATACACAATTACCTCTGTCAACAGTCTCGATCTAGTGAAGTCTAAAACTTGTTAAAAGAGAAAGTTCTTCCTTAATTCCATGGCGTTGTCCGAAAGTGTACCTGGTCCACACTGTTCTCAATGACTTTATTGCCATAGGCGCACTCAGTACACAACATTCGTGTTTCTACGAATTTAAAAGCCACGTAAATACGATGGTAAATAACATGGACGGAATAGCAGAACACTTTCAAAGGAAACTTCAAGAAAGCGAAATTTTTGAGGTGGCTCTTTTCAGAGCCAACACAAGATTGGTGATCTGTTTTTTTTATATGGGGTCCTGGACTCCTTTACGGATTATCCATATGGCTATTTATATTATTCTTATTAGTATGTATTACCTTTGATGCCATTAAAAATTGTAACAAATAAATAAATAAAAACAAAGCAGTGGTCTTCGTTTGCTTTGATTCGTGTCATTGTTTTGTTGATTGAAAAACTGGAAAGGAAATACAACCCTTGGTCTCTCGAATCATTTCAGTCTAAGTCCCTTTTGGCAAGGCAAATGGCAGAGGAAGTAGCTTAAAAGCCTTGAAACAGGTCAGCTTACACGACACTTATCCCTCCAAAGTTGGCAAACATTGTCGTTTTCCGAAGCCTGGGACTAGTGACGTCATAAGGTGTGTAGATTTCGATTGCTTCACTTTGAGTCAATGAGCACTCACTGAGCCGTCTCTGGCGGTTTTATTCAGTTGAAAAAGTCCTCATTTTCGTGGGATGTTGAGTCGCTGCAGTTAGCGGTAGAAGGAGAAGGCTCTTTAAATTCAATCGTTCAGCGCTATCGAGTCGGGTCGTGGAAGGAGACGTGATGGAGGAAGACGAGGACGACGAAGATGGTACAGAAGGTTTCACGGTCGCCGACGCTGATTTCCGTTTCGTAAACGGTCGATGCCATCATTGGTAGCCAAGCCTTTCAGAATGAACGATGCCATATCTGCTTTAGTTTAGGCCCGGACAAGGCAGAAACTGGTTATAATTGGTTGATGGAGTAACATGCACTCACCAAATGATTATATTTATAATTGTTCATATTCACACTGGTTTGCTTGCGGTTAGCTCTTATTTGATGTTTGGGGCAACTCTATTATATATGTCAGGTTTTAGAATTAAATTTTGGGGAGATTTGGCGGATCAACCTGGTAGTGTAGTGGTATAAGAAGGATGTCAGGAAACAGACGTGTCGGGTTCGATACTAGGTGGTTACTTGCAAATTTTCCTTTTTCTTTAATTTAGTAGAGAAAAATTCGTTCACAGCTGAAAAAATATTTCTAACTGTCGGGAAAATGGCATCGACCGTTTACGAAACGGAAATTTGCGTCGCCGACGTCATCTTGGTAATGGGGCAAACACGGCAAAATTTACAGTGAATGTATGGGAAATCATGATTTTAATGCTCGAAAACTCGAGGATTCTGGAAGGTTGATATTCTGAAATTGCTGTGAATTGCAAACTAAAGATATTAGCTAACCGATTAAATTTCAAGGGTATCGGTTTGCTGAGAAGCGAGAAATCATCTTTTTAGTTTTTTTATACAAATGCTTCTAAATTTTCCCGCGAACGGCGGCTCCATTTCACAGACAAATATTTGAAAAATCAAAAATTAAATTTGGAGCTTTCTTTGTAAGAGTACAATTCTCAAATTTGATCGGTTACCTCTTTTAGCTAGTATTTTTAGTTTGTAATTCATAGAAATTGTAGAATGTCAACCTTCTCCAAGTTATCGAGCATCAAAATCACGATTTTTCCCATACATTCACTGTAAATTTTGCCGCGTTTGCCCCACCACCAAGATGGTGTCGGCGACCGTGAAACCTTCTATACGCTTTGTGACCTTAGAATCTCGATTCGAAAACAAGGAAACAGTCTTACATTGATAAACTATAAATCTGTCATGCTTTCAATGTAAGAAAATGTTGAAAGCGCTGTTCGCTTTGACAAGACGACTTGGGTTACGGTTGTGTTGCAAATCTCTCACTCGCACAGATACTGCAAATAAGTTTCAACCAAACGCATGTTCTAGACGATAAATCAGATAAACCCTTTGACGCCTGCATGAAATTGCCTGCGACCACCCCTAATTCCCTGCAATCTGATTGGTTCTTGAAGCAGGCGGAATTTTCTCATCCGGACCACCAGAACGGGCGCAATCCGTCGAGTTGATCTATTTTCGTGAACGAATTAACGGCCATCGTCAATCTTTGGTCCCTTTTATCCCTCCATTAATCAACTCAAGTTTATCTCTATTCACCTTGAGATGATTAGATGGCTTGAAGTTGTGAGAGTTTGTTTCGTGTGGCTGCTTCTCGCCCCTAGGATCTCACGTGAACTGGTGAACTCAATGCAAGTAACAAAGTAGTTCGAAATAAATCTGGCCTTCAGCACATCTTTCATCTGTCTGCTAATTCAGTTATATTTTCTTACGCCTTATGATCGTCTTTCTTACGACCAAGTAAAATAGGAGTGAAATTTGAAGTAATATCAAAAGGGAGTTGTTAGGATTAAAATGGGCTGGAAACACTACCAGATAGTTGACCCCCTTCCCCCCCCCCCCCGAAAAAAACATAGAGCCCCAGGCTGGTAGGGGACTATTCGGTATCTATCTATTATTCCCTTCAAATTTCAATATTCCAAATCCATCAAATCTTCAACATTTCAGATTTCCCTCAATTTAACCTATCTGCCTATATCTCGGTCATGTTTCAAGCAACGCTAAATCTCTATGCTTATTTCATTAACACTGTTTGGCGGTTTTTTGTAAATTTTTGGGTGATTTTTGGGCATTTTGGTAAAGAGATAATTTTTCTCAATGGATAGCAGGTTAAATAAAATAGAGGACAATATGAAATGTTGAAGATTTGATGGATTTGGACTGAAATTTGAAGTGAAGAATTAGCAGATGCACACCAGTGGAACTACCAACGGGCCGTGAAAATTTGGCCGTGCCCGTATAGACCTTTCATGACCTTTTTCACGGCTTCGATTGAAGGCCACCTTGAGGTAGCAGGCTGTCTTTGGGGAGCTACATACTTGGGCCCTGGGACGAGAATCTCCCAGAAGTCTTCATTTTCATTCCAAGTTACCCTGATTTTTTTTGGTCACGTGGTATTGGATATGATAATGCTTGGGGAATCGAGGAAGTGAAAGATGTTGGGTTAGTTTCGAGGTATTTGTCGTTTGTGGTACATTTGCCAATATTGCATTACCTCGTAGAAGTATACGAAGAGCTAACAGGAAGTGACATAGCTCTATTCCTGCCTTTCTCTGATGTCATTTGCGTGGCACCATCCAAGCATAAGCAGGCTTCGCGCGGAGGACTTGCTGTTGAGCGCAGGGAAAGATGGCTCTTTCATTATACGAGACAGCGAAAGTGTCTCGAATGCACATGTGCTATGCCTGTTGTGAGTATCCTCGAACGTTAGAATTCACATTTTTACTGCAGAGTGCACTATTGGGATGGTTTAGGGAGCTGTTGTCCGCTAAGCCGCTAACGCAATAAGATGTCAACTTTGATGTTCGTTTAATCAGTTGATTAATAATGGTAATAATACAAACATGAAAAAATTCGCGCGGAAAAAGTGCCTAAGGATGTTTCTTAAAGCCATCTTTTTTGCATTTGAAATAACTTTTTTCTGAGTTTCGTTACAAAATTTTTCAGGGTTCGTACAGGTCATGGAAAACCTGGAAAGTCATGGAATTTTACAATTTCATTTTCCAGGCCTGGAAAGTCCTGAAATTTAGGTGTAGGTCATGGAAAGTCATGGAAAATCAGTATGTTTTCTATGAATGAAAGGCATTAAGATCCAAAGTTGAAAAATTAACAAAAATCAAATGTAATTTCAGCTGAATAAATGATTGTTTTGACACTACTGCCGGAGGGAAATAGCTTAACTCAGGTCATGGAATATTTCAAAAAGTCATGGAAAAAGTCATGGAAAGTCATGGAATTTTGACAGGTCATAAGTGTACGAACCCTGTTTTTGTCATTGCTTTACATGAGATAATTGGCCAACAAAATTTCTCATTGTCTTTCTGCAAATCATAATCCAGAATTACGATGTGTAATTTGCACTGGTGTTACACTTTTTGCACCAGTGTTACACTTTTTGCACTGGTGTTACATTTGAACTGCACTGCTCTCAGCCAATCAGAATCAAGTAATTTTTTCATGTGTATTATTAGGTCTGAAATCATACGCATGATTTCAAAATCGAACGAGCGTGCGGCGCGAGTTTGATTTGAAATCACAAGTATGATTTCCAAAATTGCACTCCACTTAGTTCAATTACCACTTTATTAAATCCATTTTGAAATTGCACAATTTTATGGCCTTAAATTTTAGATTTTGATGTATTGTTCCAAGCTGAGCTGGCTTGTTAGAAATAGCGGAACCGGAAACGATTTGACATCCTATTTAGTAGCAAAACGTTGTCATGTGACGAAAACTCATTCAAGCATAACAAACAAAAAAGCAGTTCTGAAGTGAGAACGAAAATAGTGACTCTTTCATGTATCAAAGTTCGATTTTTGTCGCCTGAATCAATGATTGGAAGATCTGCCTTTCTTCTGTGGTTGAGGCTGAGACTTCTTGTTGTCTTTAGAGAAGGAATTTGAGGGTGCAGCCTGTGTAATTCTGCGATGGATAATTTGTTTTTGAGTTGTGAAACTCGCTCGACTGCACGATGCCCAGCTGTGGATGGTTTTCTCTTTCAAATACCGTCTCTGCATGATTTTAAGGGATTCAAGCTCATTAGTATCTCTGCTTCTTTTTGTGACCTCGGCGCAGAACTTTATTATGTTCAGAACCTTGTCAAGTTCGAACGGCGTCGATTTGTTTCAAGATATATTTTTCAAGATGGCGTTCATTCACTGTTTTGTCGAGCGGGTCGAAATCCATCGAAAGACTACGTATGTTAATTCCTAATGACAGAGTTGAGCTCTTGTATTGCTCCGTTTGAAACTACTGCGAACCTGGAAACATGTTCCTTCTTAACTTGAGATGGCTATGAATTTGTTGTTGTGTAGTTTTCGTTTGTTTATGTTTTTCTGGACTTGGTATCATATGGATCTTGAGCAGATGTTGAAGAAAGAACGCCAAAATATTCGTCAAAATGGACACTGAATGTTGGAAACTTCTTGTAAAGAAGGTCTTCAGCCTGATGGAGCTCATTATCATTATTGAGAAACTGTAATTAATTAAATTTGTCAATTGTCTCGAAAAAGAAAAGACAGCAACAAAGTTTTGACATGTAGTTGCAAAATTCGCTACACGGTGGCTTTCTGTTGTTCATTTTCTTGAAATTTTATTGGTTACATTAAACTAACCTTGAAATCTGATCGGTTGTTTTGTTTTACTGTCCCTTTATCATTGCCTGAGAAAAAGATGCGATTTAGAGCAAAAAAAGTGCGATTCGTGAATAAATCGCACCCCTGAGAGCCAATCAGATTGCAAGGATAGTCAGTGATTTCAAAATGGATTTAATAAATTAATTAATTATCAATATCAATTAATCAATTAGTCTTGTGGGAAGGGGGGTTGGGTGTTATACTTATGCTGCTTTTTAGAGAACATGACTAACTTGCATATGTTTTTGCATATCCTTGTGGTGCTATTCTCCTGAAAACAAAAGCAGTTTGCTCGAAACGCATGTGCAGATAGCTAGGACCAGTTAGCATCAGTGTCAACTATATTTTAGGTGAAAGATAGATACATTTCACACAGGATCACACACAATCGTAGAGTGCTTTCCTTTTGGTAGAACACAACATGTAAGACGCACGCACTCTAGCATTGCTAGACAGAGTTCAGAGTTCAGATCTGCACATTTTTTGAGTGATACCATACTCTTGTTTTGACTGAGGATAGCATTTATATTTCAGGAGGATAGCATCCATATTTCAGGCCACTGTGACTGCTTATCTTACCTAGGCTTGATTCAGGAAATTTTGTCCGTTGTTTATAACTAGTGTGTTTGTACTTCCAGAGGTGGCTCTTCACCTACTAATAGCATTGTGTATTAGTTTGACATGAATAAGGATGCACCATTCTGTGATTCGACATGACAATTTAATAAGTAGGTTAGTTCTTGTTTATCAGTGAAATGAAAATTTGGGTTTTTATTAAAACAAAATCGTTCCTCTCAGATTTTTCGTCAGGTACTTAACTTTATTCCATTTATCACCAGCAGTGAGTAAAAAAATACACATCTTTCTTTTTCAAGGAAACAAGGGTATCGTGTTGCAAAACTTGTTGAGGAAAGTAAAAGTATCAAGTTACAAACGTTGTTGTGAGAAGTAAAATTGTCACATTTGGTACTTCAATGTATTATTAAAATATAAAATCAACAAAACGTAAGTAAAACACAATAAAATTCAAAACCGCCTCAACAAACACTAATTGTAAGTTATTTCTGTACTTTGAAAGAAAATCAAATGTAGAAACATACACACTGCTGAGATGGTCTTATATGTAGGTTTTGTGTACTCATATTCGGCAAAAGGGAAAAGGTCTGGTTGACTACCAAGGGAGAGAACAACAGGGGTGAGGACCTGTGTGACTATTGTATCAGAGCCATAAATTGTACAATGTGCTATCTGAGATTGCCTCACTAGTTTTTGTTGCTGGCTACTTTTATCTTTGTTTTATGACTCCTCTTCACAGCAGTCAAATGCCAAAAATTGTCCAAGGCCAGTTCCGTTAGTTTGAGATCCCACAGCAATAAATTAGGGGGACACAAATTATTAAATTCACACGTGTGGTGTACAAAGCAGAAATTTTCAATGACTGTCCCAACTTTTGGCTTTAAGGTGTAGGGGTTTGAAAAATGTTTCAATGCAACAGTTTTGATGGGACCTGCATGTGCCCGGGGCAGTAGGGCTCTTGTTCATGACAGTACTCACGTTGTCACATCAGCTATACCTATTCTTGGCAACTCAAACCCAGTGGTCAGATGCCCTCTGATTGAGGGTTCATCAATCCATGGTATCGATCGACACTCAATCGCAGATGACTTTAGTACACATCATCCAGGTATTTCGCAGTTACGCTTAGTTGGATTTGTTTTGATTACAGCTGTAGCATTATTTGCCATCCACCAGAGCCTTCTCCTCCCTTAAGAATACATAAAAGACAAACAAGCAAAGGGTTTTCAAATTGGAATAAAGTAGCAGAACTGGTGGAGCACTATTTTGATTTCAATAGCAGTGGCCTTGCGGGGGAGGGCATTGGAGAGGCTCATTGCCTCATGTATGGGCTTGTTAGGTACATTCCCCAAAACATTTAAAATCTGTGTGCCTTGACGTGCATTCTGGTGCATTTTTAGCACCCAAAAGGGATTTTCTTCTTTAAGAATAAGTAGTTTAATTCAAAACTCTCATTATAAGATGAGTGTTAGAGTTCCCATTTTGGGTTCCCTGTTCTATCAAGGGCTAGTGTCACGAGACCTGTTTTCCATATTTGGCATTGTACATGAGGTTTCTTAGTTCGAGCATTAAGATAGTTCTTACCGCCATCTTGATCTGGTTTCTGGCCTTGTGTTCGGAATACACAACAATGAGTTTCTTTAGAAGTTCATGCCAACGTTTAAGCAATTTCTTAGCTCAAACTTCATACATCGAGAGGTTAACTTTGGCTTAAAGTTTCCTTAGCCTCTATAGTGTGTGAAATTGATGTTCAGCAATCGAGAGCTGAATGCCAAGACACGCATAAACAGTAGTACTGTTTACTACTGTTTACACACCACTGTTGCAATCATATGGCTCAAGAAAAAGCTACTTACCAATTTTAACTTGTTTAAAAGTATTTTTATACAGCTGCCCTGATTTGGTTGGACTGTCAGTTATTTAATTAGCTGAAATGCGCCAGTTTGATTTGTTTGTAGGCATGAGGGAAGAATACATCATTACAGAATTTTACGGGATGAAAATAATGGAAATTTCTATATGCAGGTCAGTTAAGGTGATATTTTTTTATGGCTAGTCGAGAATTCATGTACTGACTGATGTGTTATTCTGCCTGGGCTGCCTATTCATGCTGTTTTATAAGTCCATAATGACTCTTTCTATTACTTGTAAGATACAAAATCAAAGCCAGAAAGAGAAAGGAGGAATGTGTTTGAACCTTTGACTGCTTGCGTTTCTGCTTGTAGAATTCAGTTTTCTAACAACAAGGAATGATTTACTTGGCTCTCCGTAATTATTTTTTGAAAGCTTTTTAAAGTGACTTTATATCACAAGAGTAACTAGAAGTCAATACAACACACATGTGTGAAGTTGCAATGTAAGTATTTGTAAGCAAAGGTTTTGTAATGCATAAGCAAGTAAAAACAACAGGTTGTTGTCCTCCCTCATTCGGTGGATCGGCGGGCATGTTTCAGTCGCGTGCTAAACAAGGGTTGACGTTCAAATGACGTGGTTAACCAAACGAAAGCGCGAATTCCAACTGCTTCTGACACCATGTAACGTTGTGGCTTCAGACAGCAACAAACGGGTCTAATTATAAACGATACTTTTAATCTATAAGTCGGTTCACTGAAGACCCTTGCACAGAATCCCGAGCACATGTCCTATCTGGCATCTTATTGGACAACAACTATCACGTGACGTTACAGCAAATGACATTTTGAAGTCATCAAGACTCCATTATCAAGTTAAAAAAGATAAGAAATATACTGTTAGAAAAAGATTAACATGTTGAATACTCAACAATGTCATGCAAATAGTTTTGCTTGGATTGAGTCTGATTGAACATTGAATGATGGTTCATGACAAGGTTCTAATTAGTAACATTTCATGTACTAAACATTAGCTAAACAATCAAACTTACTGTGGCACTTCTTAAGGACAGAAAACTGTTTGTGAAGGTCTCTTGGGACAATACATTACTTAAAATGGTGTCATGATGACTCTGAAATGTCACTCACTTTTCAGGTTAATATTTACTTGCTTTTTGCATTGCAATAATCCTGTTTTATTATATGGCTAGCTCCGTGAGCGGGCAAGATGAACCAAATCGCGCGCTGTGATTGGCTACCCGAGCAGGCAAGATGGAGCCATCTTGCCCGCTCGGGACTACCCGCTGCATCCCGAAAGCAAAATTTCACCAAAAGCCATATAATAAATCCTTTATTGACCAAGTTTGTTCGGTCACGATGGCTGGATATTGTCCTCGTTCTTTTTTTTGCGAGTTTATGGACCTCGACTTCGTCTCGGTCCATAAACACGCAAAAAAAGAACTTGGCCAATATCCAGCCATCTTGACCTCGCACTTGGTCAATAACCCATACATATGGATGGAGATCTGCACTAGAGGCTGTTTCACCCAGGCTCATGCCACATTAGGACATTGACTGGCCTTTAAACCTACATAGACAGGACTGTTCTCTAGCAGTGTCCTATTCTCCCTGGTGACTTACTTTTTCTTTGGGCAACTCGGAAATCGTAGTTTTTGCAGAAAATTGAAGTTCTGGGCACTATGGAATTTAAAAGCTCAGTGGTCTGACAACTTGATCTGTCTTGGTTTTCACATTGAGCATAAAAATGGTACCATGGCCTCTCCATAAGAGACTAATTAAAACAGTGACCAACAAAAGCATTGTCCAGCACCCAGTGGGAGAACTGTCCAGGATACTCTTTCCCCAGAGAGTAACTTGGACTGGTTACTGGTGTCCCATTTAGCACATGGAGTACATTGCCTGTTTTCCTAATTATAATATATGCCTAATTTTTATATGAAACTCAAGGCAGTTCCCGGAGTGGCAGCTCAAGGTTTCAGCAAGTTGGAACACCTGGTGACATTTTACAGTCAAGGACACCAGGGTTTGCCTTGTGAGCTGAAGCAACCTGCAGTTTTAGAGCAGGACAAGGATGTCACTGATGATGACACTGGTAAGATCTGTTTGCGGTAACATATAACTAAGTATTATAAGTGGTAATTTAAAGGCAGGTGTACCATACAATGCAGTAGCTAGCAAAATAAAAATTAATTAACATCCAGCCTTCTCAAAATCAGCTGGCCGCCAGCTCAATAAGCCGCCTTCTCTGGAGGTTTGACCGTAATTTGTATTTATACTTTTTTTATCTATTTGTTTTCTATGTAGTTTTCTTTTTTCTATTTCCCTTAATTTTTTAGAGGCCAAGCAAGCCTCATTTTCAACCGAGTTTAAATAAAGTTGTCATCAACATCATCTCCTTCTAGTCGGAAAATATATTATGATAATGATGAAACTCAAGGCATGCCATTTGTCATCTGATAGGGTGTGGAAAAAATAACAAATTACATGTGATGATTATCAGTGTGAAATTGCATCAATTATGCGAAAAACAAACTGAATTATGCAGACAGATTTTAACAGTTGACAAAATTGATTAAAACGCCCTCTGAATGTACCAAACAACAGTGAAACGAAAAGCACGTCGAACTCTCACCCACAATTAAGCTCTTCAATAGAATGCACATATGCTTGATCTTTGTTGGACAAGTAATACTTGTAGAAAAACCATGTAAATGAAGACATACTGTATGTCTTCATTTACTCAGTTTTTCTACAGCATTTTAGCTTATTACCTGTGTAGAATTCATTGTTGCATTTGTGGAACGTCTTAAGCTTAGTAACCAGGGATTTACCACAGACCAAGTTTCCAGGTACGCGTTGAGGTTAAAAATTGGTCACAAATGAACTTGCATGTTTTCTTCGCTGTTTTAGAAATGAAACTAAATCAAAATAATAAAACTCTTCAGAATTTTCATCTGTGGGGTTGTAAGGCAGCTGCTTTAGCACTGTTGTACAATTTTTTTTTGTTTTGTGAGGAAAAAATCACTGATTATGCAGAAAATATGGATGTTAGCAAGTTATGTGGATCCACACCACTGTATCCTGCTAGATACCCTGTCATGGCATCCTTGAGCATTGGAATTTCAAATTTTTTTCCAGAGAAGGATACCCTGAAACCCTGCTACAGTCCCACACCCTAAGAATACTTGAAAGTGTGCATCCGGAACCCAAACTGCCTCCAACTTTCATATAGCCTGCTCCAGGAAAACATTTTGAGAAGCCTGAACATCGACTCCTAAAGAACCTGTAATAAGCCAGGCCATCTACATGTTCCATGAGGAAACACATGCCCTTCTTGCTCTACTTACTACATGAAATTTTTGCTAAGTCAGAGCTTTTCAGAGCTTTTAAGCATTGATTTAACTGAAAGTCAAATTTTCACTTTGAGCCAACAGTGGAAAACAGTGCTCAATTCATGTTAATTACAAATTCACATAAAAATTCCCTAAGGAACACACCAGGGACATGTGTTATAGATTAGCAACTGTTACAATATTATTTTGCAGTAAAATTCGAAGCTTTAAATTATGAAAGAATGCTTTTATTCTAGATGATGAAGATGATGATCTTGATGAACCAGATAGCGGGCCGACTGAAAATGAATATGAATTTCCTCCTCAGTTCATGAGTAATGTACAGCAGTTGGAGTCTGAGAGGTAATCTTCATCTCTGAGTAGTGTTACAGTTTTTAACATATTCAAGTCATCATCTTTGGAAAGCTTATTTCACAAGAGAAGTGCATTCTCATTAGGTTAATATTTTGACATGCTTGATAATTATCTGTACATTAAAGGGACACCATATATTTGCTTAAAACTGTTATAAATTCACAAATGGTCCCTAAATTTATATAATAAGAACTTGATTTGCTTTAACCAAATGATTAAAAGCTCATTTCTTGAAGAAAGTCCATACTGCAGCAAAATTTTTGGAAAATATAAATAATTTTCAGGCCAAACTTGAATCTTTGAAAAACTGATACATGTATATATCCTGATACTTTTCAAAAATCCATATCACAATCTGTTTCCATCCTCGCCATCATGAGCCATCTCCACTTCCTAATAGGTTCTAATCATTTGTTGATTACAGCTGTACAAAAAAAAAACCATTATTGTTCAGCTTCCAAAGATCAATAGTTGTTGTAATTAGTTGTTTTGCATTTTTTTCATAAATATAACAAGTACAACACAATGTTTAAGTTGCTAAAGCGTACATGTATAAGGCTTCTAATCTGTCACAGACCAAGTTGAGTAAAATGTTTTCTTGTATAAAAATTATCAGGTTGGATAAAGGCTTTCATTCAGCTCTTAGTCTGTATCTTGGAAATGGGATAAAGAAAGACATGGAGATGGTTGTCAATGGAGAAACTGTTTTGGAAGAAATGCAAAAGCTGCTAGCTACAACGTCAATGAATCTTATTGGGTAAGATACGTGAACATTAGTCCTAACATTTTAATTTAATTATTAAATGTACAGTTCTGGAAAATAGCCACCTCATGGAAGATCATTATCCAGAGATTCTGAGAGGGAGGGGGCTCTCAAATGCTTAAAGGAAAGAGTGATGCTAATAATGGTGGAATTCTTCCCTTGGAGGATGGTTATTTTCTAGAAGAGCACAATATTATTATGTTAATAATATACAAGCAACAATTTGTGCAGTCTGATTGGTTAAGTACATGTCAATTAATCTCAAATCAGTACAATTTCATCAATGCAAAAAAGTGAATTTGAGTATAAAATGGTTGTCAGTATTGAAAATGATTGACAGCTCCTTCATTGAGCTGGGACAATATCATGGGGGACAAACATTACACGAAGATTGAAAGTCTTTACCTAAATTTCAATACAATTATGTACCTCGACAAAGCAAAGCACAAAGCTCAACAAAAATTACTAAACTAATAAAAGCAAAGTAAATATACACAAAAGCTGTGAGGACAAAAACATAAACTTGAGCTTCAGTGAATTGAAATATACCGGAGCCGATCATGATGGCATTACAGCATACCAGTTGAAAAAGTAAATTTTAAAATTCCTTACTTCCACGAAATAAAATGCGAAGAGGGGCCCAACAAAATGTCCTAAGAACCTGGTACATTGAACTTTTAAAGACGTAAAGTGCAGGCATTGTATTTTTGTGAAAGAACTGAAACGGCTTAGAGATTATAAAGGTCGTTCCCCAACATAACGTGGTGAACGCTTCAAGAGGCAAATCCAACCTGACTGTACAACGTCCAATGAAGAAGCATAAGTCAGACAGCAACCAGGAGAAGTTAATAAATGTCCTTCCGAGCTGAGAAAATCCTTTCTTGGTGGATTTTATCTTCGTTTCTCAATATTTTAGTTCAAGCAACTTGTGCTGGGTTGAATAGTTTGTTCTCTGAGTTAAACACGGGTCACAGTTTCTCAACCACTTGAAAAACAATGGCAAGAAAGCGGCATCAAAACTACAGACTAGTGAGTCTTTCCTTGGCTTTGTGGTCAAGTTCTTCAATTAGACTGTGAACTTGAAAGGACTGCTTTTCACAGTTAAAAGAAACGCTCAGTTTTCATGCAAGATGTGGAGGGAGTGAATGAATTTTTATGCTTAAATTCATATGTCAAGTTTTCATCCAATATAGTTCATGTAGCTTGTTGCCTCTATTTCTCCAAAAAAAAATGAAACATGACAAAAATTGTCACTTGTATGTTATTAACAAGTAATCAAATGATTTTCCCTGGGACACCATTGTCTGATATTGAGTTTTTTGTCAGCACGTGAGACAAAGATAAATGAGACAAAGATAAATAAGAGAATGGAGGAACCCTAGTGCCATGCAGTAAACCAATCTTGTATCACAAAGGTAGCTAGACACTCTAGTTAGTTTGTAGATTTAAAGCTACAATTTTTCAATTTATGTTTACAGAGAACTCCAGTCATTCCTGTCAAGAGTAAACATGCTTCAGGAGGTGTTTAGTCTTGGAGACCATCACAAGCTGGTATGAATTCTTTAATATACGTAACTTATCACTGATGTGACTTTGATAAAATTTTATTACCAAGACTTATTGTTTTGCTTACAGTAATTATAGTGACCTAATAATATTTTTGCCCCCGCAGGGTTTTGGCCCAGAGGCCAAAACCCGAGGAGGCTTCATTGTGGTCCATGCATAAATAGAAGAAGTACTTACAGTATGGATATACAGTCGATATTACCAGACAAAATCTCGAGTTGGCTAAAATGTGACCGCTAACAGTCTTGGGAGGTGTGACATTTTTGCCCGCTAAAGGTGTCGGGAGTTGATGACGAGTTATCCGCGTGTAATTTACAGAGTTTGACAGCTCTGTTTTTTGCCAGTTTTTTTTCTCTGGTTAGCTCTGGAGGGATAAAGTTTGAAATACTCCTTTGGCATCTCGTTTATTTGGATGGCTTATTTTTACTGAGTAATCGTAGGTAGCGTAGAGCCCATGTGATGACTGGGTGACTGGCCGGGATCCAAATGTTGCGGCGTTTTCGTTGAGGACAAAAAGCTTGACTCTTATTTGCATATATGGCGACTGTAACGAGATACTTCTGTTTACATCTCTCTTCTGTCACTTCTGT
>JAHPZR010052185.1:27500-34186 GCA_019787425.1 Platygyra sinensis
TGTGGAGTAGGGAATGTCACAGCGCTTGAGAGATTCTTTCAGAGAGTCTTTGTATTGCTTTTTTTGGCCGGCCGAGTGAGCGCTGTTCTGCTGTAAGTTCACCATAGAGCAGTCTTTTTGGGACTCAGCTGTCGTCCATTCATCGAATGTGGCCTGCACACCGGAGCTGAGAGCGCAGCAGAATGACATGGATGCTCTCAGACTTGGCACGCTGGAGGACTTCAGTGTCTGGCACTTTGTTCTGCCACCTGATGTGAAGCAGGGTCCTTGGACATCTCATGCGGAAGACGTTGAGTTGTTTGGCATGCCGGCTGTAGACAGTCCATGTCTCACATGCATAGAGTAGGGATGGGAGAACAACTGCCCTGTACACTTTCAGTTTGGTGTCGAGCTCAGGCCTGGCACTCCCAGACCTGGTAATGATAATGATAATGGCAATAAAACTTAATATTGCTATTTTCATGCGTGCTTAAATCGTAAAAAGAACTACATAAAACCTCATAAAGCGGGGTTAAAAAGCACATAAAACTACCAAAAAGTTTTCTGAAATAAAAATGTCTTGTCTGAGTGTTTAGTTGAGTTACCTTGTAATCATCCTCATTTCATCATCATTTTATTTGAACAATTTACAGTTAACAAATTTATAAATTTATACAACCCGCATGTAGCGACGCTAATCGGGGCAGGTTGTATAGCCTACCATAAAATTTATATATCAATATTAAAATCAGGTAAATAACTAAATAGAAATAGGTACAGTACTGTGCAAAAGTAATGCAAACGATAATCGACGAATATCGCGCTTTGTTCTCGTGATTTATCGCCGATATATCAAGGAAAGATCGCACGGATTGGCGAACGTCAAAACGATAAATCAGCGAGATATCGGTACAATCTTCGCAATATCTCGCCGAGATATTGTTCTAGCGAGACTTTGTTGCAACGATATCTCGCAAAGCAAAACGATATATCACCACGATATATCGTTGCAGCGAAGTTCGTTGTAACGATACAATGTATGCCGAAGTGAACTTTGCTTCAACGATTTATCGAAGTGAAGCGATTGTGTATGATGAATCCGTATCTGTGTACATGCAATGGGCACAGGCGAGTAATAAGGGGTTGAACAAAGACCAAAAATTCGCTTTCAAAAAGCTCTCCATGCTCCAAAGGCTAATGGGCTTAAAAACTTGTGTTTTGAAAAACGTACTGAGGTTGACATGAACTGTTCACGCAGGTGAAAACATTTTATCGAGCATTCACAGCCGTTGGCCGGGACGGCAGCATGTCACGATTTAATACCTTACGACAACAAGAGATTTTGTACCATGCTGTTTTCATTTGATGTTAACTGAAATGCTCCTCCATCAAACTGACGAAACTGCTTGTTAGATGTTAAAATGCTCTTTGAAAATTGTTTTACGTTAACTTACCCTTCGAACGACTTTTTTTGTGACATTCTGAAAGCTCATCTGCAGTCACGCTGTTACTCCACGCTGATTGGATGATACTAACAAATGCATCCAATCAGGGTGAAGCAAACAGCTTGACTGTTGCTCTCGTGGATGCTGGTTGCTTCGAAAGCTGCATTTCTCGAAAACTATTTGGCGGTTTTCGCCCGGATTTCAAATGGATCTTCGAATTGAATGCCTCGAAGAAGAAGTATCAACCTTCCAGTTTATCTGGTGTTCAATTTGGCAGCCAGGGGATTCAATTTCTGGGGGAAAATCATGGAGCCAAGTAACTTCTGTATGGAGCGAGGTAATTTTTGTATGGAGCAAAGTGTCTTTGATTATGGAGCGAACTGGCTTTTGACTATCATGCCCACCTACACTTCTACAGTGGCACAGTTGCTTTCTTTGCTACGAAATTTGTAATAGGATTTCATGCGTTACAGAGTAGATTTTTTTATGGAACCAAGGCAGGTAGGTTCAATAGTTCCTTTAATTAACATTGAAAACATTTAACTTGCCACTCGCCATCTCAAAAAGCTGACTTGAAAACGAAGAGGATTTGTCATTATCGTAAATGATTTTTGCTGAAGTGTATGTGTACATGTATTTCACAATGCCAGGACGATAAACTGGAATGATATCTTGCGAAGCGGAAATGATATATCGCAAAGCAGAAATGATATATCGCGAAGCAGAAACGATATATCGCAAAGTGGAAATGATATATTGCTGACAGGAAACGATATCTCGTCGAGAAATAAAACAATAGCTCTAACGATATATCTTTTGATATATCGTTTAAGGTAAATTCTTGTTAAATATCGCTGATATATCGCGATATTCGCGATATTCGTCGATTATCGTTTGCATTACTTTTGCACAATACTGTATACACATATATTCACAAATCGCTAGCTAAGGATTTACATGAGAAGAGCAAGAACCTATAATAAGACGTGAAACATAAGAAATTAATAATAATAGCTACTAGAGTTTGATTAATGACAATTGATAATTTTTAACGTAAACGTAGAGACATCAACATAATCATCCTCATTATTAAGTACCGCAAGTAAAAATTGATGAAATTTATTTTTGAAAGGCTTTTTCCTAAGTTTATGTAGGTCAGGCTTCAGGCAATTCCACAACTAAGCTCTGAAAATGGAAAACGAATTAAGTTGAATTTTCAGTCTTGATTTATTAACATATAAATTACCAGCATCAGAAAATCTAGTGTTATATTATGAATGTCAGATGAACAAGTAAAAAGATCACAGATATTCAGAGACGCAGAATTGGTAGATATGTCTTGCACAAGAGAACATACATACCTCTCTATGTTTGGGTCTATCTTTTCTTAATGTGTTCCCCAGCATTTTAATATTTTGCATCTATGGCAATTTTTTAAAATTGGGAATTTTTGTGGAGATTTTATGTTTGTGGTATTCCTGCAGACTCCTGGTGGCAAGTTAAACTGCAAATTAATTAGATTAGACTTTGATGCGGCATGGTAGTTCTTTTGTTTTGAACCAGTTTCCCTGTGCGGTTTGCAAAATACAGTTTCTAATAAGGTGGCAAACATTTTTCAGTAACTGACTTTTTGTCACCAAAGAACTCTCAGAGGCTGGAAAAGGTAATGTGACAAGGAAACGTCCCAAACTCTGCTGATTTCATGGCATTTTATAAGATTTATGCAGTTTTTCATGTGTCTGGTTATTTCAAGTTCAAGTTTATCTTTCATTATGTCTTGTTTTAATGGGTTTTGATATAGATATTAAATTGAAATGGTTTCGTGGAATATCAAAACTGAAAAAAATGTACAATCATTTCTTGCAACAGAACATGCTAAATTGAGTCTTGTTATAAATTGAGTTAAATTGAGTTCTAAATTGAGTAGCAAATGTGACAATCTTACTTTTCATGCAAACGTTTGTAACTGAGAAGCACTATTCACTACCTCCTGTACTCTACTCTTCTGTACTAATACTAATACTACTCTACTACACCTACTCTACTCTACTGTACCGTACTGTACACTACTCTACTGTACTCTACTACATCTACTCTACTCTACTCTACTCTACTCTACTCTACTCTACTCTACTCTACTCTACTCTACTCTACTCTACTCTACTCTACTCTACTCTACTCTACTCTACTCTACTCTACTCTACTCTACTCTACTCTACTCTACTCTACTCTACTCTACTCTACTCTACTCTACTCTACTCTACTCTA
This sequence comes from Platygyra sinensis, assembly GCA_019787425.1. Lineage (NCBI taxonomy): Eukaryota > Metazoa > Cnidaria > Anthozoa > Scleractinia > Merulinidae > Platygyra > Platygyra sinensis. The sequence goes on from JAHPZR010052185.1 coordinate 31,193, forward strand.
CTCTACTCTACTCTACTCTACTCTACTCTACTCTACTCTACTCTACTCTACTCTACTCTACTCTACTCTACTCTACTCTACTCTACTACTGTACTCCATACTGCAGATCAAGCACTGAGTGCATCAGAAATCCCGAAAAATGCCATCAAAGAAACACAAAATAATGGGTGCTTTCCATTATGCCAAACTGACCGGTCAGAGATCAGTGGGAATACCTGAGGAAAATGGAACGACATTTTCTGATTAAATTGGGCCAACCAATAGAAACGACTGTTATCACTTTAAATTATTCTACCGAATTCCCTTTTTAGGGCAAAGAACTGGTTTGTCAAAAATGGAGCGGCGAATTTCGGTCGGAATATTCCGACCGAAAAATGTGGACCACCTCCAGAGGTGATCCCGAATATTCCGGTCAGCAGAAATCGAAACGAACCTTTCCATTTGAATTCCAACTGAAATTTCCGGAATCTTTGGCATAATGGAAAGCACTCAATGAGGTCGAGCTTCAAAAAAGTGAGGATTGATAAGTACCTCACACCATTGGCTAGCTGTTATAGCCAAAAGAAACCAGCCAATTCGATCTGTCACAAGGGTACACACCACGTGAAGTTTGTGCCAATCCGCAGAATGTCTTACATTCTCACTTATGTACGGGTTGTGTTAGCAACTTCAGATGTACAAAGAATTCTAGAAATATCAGCAACTAATGAGATCCACATGGAGGATTGAAACCATGGTCTTGCCTGAACTAAGCCGAACAGTGGCATATACATATATTTTGTCCCTCAAAAGCAAATACTTAGAGACTTGAAACAAATCTTGCAATAAAAATGAGCCCAAACAATAACAACTTCTATAGGCAAAGATCAGAGTACACATTTGCGTACAGTGGGAGTCGTGAAGGGCTGTCACAATTTTATAATTTCTTAGAGTAGAGTAGAGTAAGAGTAAGAGTAAGAGTAGGGTAGATTAGAGTAGGGTAGGGTAGGGTAGGGTAGGGTAGGGTAGGGTATAGAACAGTAGGGTAGGGTAGAGTACAGTACAGTACAGTAGAGTACAGTAGAGTACAGTACAGTAGAGTACAGTAGAGTACAGTACAGTACAGTAGAGTACAGTAGAGTACAGTAGAGTACAGTAGAGTACAGTACAGTAGAGTACAGTAGAGTACAGTACAGTACAGTAGAGTACAGTAGAGTACAGTACAGTACAGTACAGTACAGTACAGTACAGTACAGTACAGTACAGTACAGTACAGTACAGTACAGTACAGTACAGTACAGTACAGTACAGTACAGTACAGTACAGTACAGTACAGTACAGTACAGTACAGTACAGTACAGTACAGTACAGTACAGTACAGTACAAGAGAGTAGAGTAGAGTACAGTAGAGTACAAGAGAGTAGAGTAGAGTAGAGTACAGTAGAGTAAAGTATATATATATATATATTTTTTTTTTTTTATTGAGATGCACACAGTACTTTCAATACTAACATTACTGACAATACTAACCTTGGGACTTACACTACTAACAATGTTCATGCAGTTATTTACATTACTTACAAATACTTGTTACTTACGCCACTTACAATACTAACGCTTATACTACTTGCATTACTTACTTGCATTACACCTACTTGCTCTACTAACAATACTAATACTTACACTACTTACAATATTTAAATTACTTACCCAACTTACAAATCTTGCACTGCGAAATTACTTATAATACGTCAAAAGAGAGAGAGAAAAAAATAAAAAATAAAATAAAATAAAGGGCCAGCTTACTCCATAGATAGGTCACTGTGTCGGTAATATTGAGTTTTGCATATTTTTGGGCTCTTAACTCCTTAAAGGTGGCCAAGGAGAGGTTTCCATTTTTCAGGCTGGAGGTTGAGTCCGTTTGTTTCGATTTCATAAGCTTTTTTTAAAAGGCGCAAATATTGTGAAAGGTTGGGAATTTCATCTCTCAGCTTACACTTCCAAATATAATATCTGCTCATGAGACAGGAGAAATCTATTTGCAGTTTTGCATTTGAACTGTCTGGTTTCAGCCCCAAAGCAGTAGTCATGGTAAGATGATTACCCTTCTGAATTAAAGAGGATGATTGTAGCCATTGAAAAAAAGTTCCCCAGAAATGAGAGGTTACCTTGCATTGCCAGAAAAGGTGGAGCAAAGTGTCTGTTTCTTCCTTACAAAAGGTGCAAAGATCATTATCTTTAATTGCAATCTTATACAAAAAGGAATTTGTGGGCAGACGTCTATGGAGAAATTTAAATTGGAAAATAATAACTTTGGTACTTTTTGTGCATGTTCTCGTAAGTTGAAATGTTTTTTTCCAATCTATTTCTTCCTCATTGAGGTCGCAATCTCTATACCATTTTGTTTGGGAAGCTCTCGGTTTTTCACTCTTTGTTGCAACGAGTTTTCTATACGTTAACTTGCTGGGTTTCTTCGTTTTTTGGAAAGCTTTAGTGAAAGATTCAACTTCAACGGTTTCCAGACTGTCGATAGTTTCCTTGAATCTCTCCCTTATTGTCTTTAACGTTGCAATAATCCCGCTGAAAGCAAGTGGGCAACTTTTGCAATGGTATTTGTTCAAAAACTCTGTATAGGAGAAGAAACAGGTCCCGTCTTTTATAAGAGATTCGACTGTCAAAATTCCTTTGGCAAGCCATTCTCGAAAGAATACAGGTTTGCGGTCAATTCTTATCAAGGAATTATTCCAGAGGCGCTGTGTTTTATATTGCTCTAAGGAAGAGATATTGCTATTAAAATTAACCTCGGCCCAAATCAGCAGTATTTCGTTAATGAATATATCAGAAGTTTGAAAGTGGTTTTTCATATCTTTTTTGTCTAGGTTACCCAAAAACACAGCTTCCCCCCCGTATTTGCCGAGTTCTAGGTCAAAAAAGAGTTTCCATTTTCCCATGTTTGTTTTATCAAGATACTTTCTGATCCAGATGGTTTTTAAAGATTTGTTGAATGAGAAAAGA
>JAHPZR010052186.1:5000-12500 GCA_019787425.1 Platygyra sinensis
AGCAGGGCTGAAACCTAATGATTGTCACAGCAAACGGTAAGTACATAACTGTTTCAGCTTTTCTTGTTATTAGACGTGTCATTTACTATGAGGTAGGTGAACCTGTTTGCAGGAGTGGAGTACCGGTATTCTTCAAATGGTGGTACTTAGCCCTCTTTTTTTACTTTACTTTATTACTTTACACTTTTAAGCTAGTTTTAAATTATATGTGAATATATGTGTTAAAAAGTTTGTAGCAAGTTAATATAGCAAGTTGCTGTTTGTTGTTTTTTTGCAGTGTACTTGTTCTAGGTGGTTCTGGTGGAATTGGAAGCATTGCCATCCAGGTATTGTTGTACCTAGTAAAGAACACATTTTGTAACCTGTCTTTAGCTGGTTGTCTTTGCCATGCAATGCCAACATGTGAGCAGAACCTCAAGCATTGAAAACAGAGGGTCTGTTACCCTCTGTACTCTCAATGTTCTTGTAGAATTTTGCTGAATTACAGGATAAAACCGTACCAAACTAGTGAACTTCTCAACTTGAAGGATTATCTCAATATTACAGACATAGTGACACTGCCTATACTGACAGACATTTTACTACTAAACAAACTCCTAGGCCTGTAAAGCTATTATAATTTCATGATTTTTTAAGTCACTTATGATCACTCATTTTTTAGTAGTCTTGTTTTGATGAACACAGAATGACTACAGTAAGAAGCTTGAGTAGCCTGGGTTACTGTTTAGGTCGTGGACAAGACATTTTATCCAGGGCAATAAGTGTTGATGAAACTCAAGATAAACGTTTAATCACAGACTTCTCAGATTCCAACAAAATAATGGCTTTGACCTGTTTCCTTTGGTTTGGGTATCCTATGAGTTCTACAGTTAACACTCAATAACTGGTCCCAAGGGGGACAGTGAGTTGTTTCCTCACTGTTCCCCAAGGGGCCAGTCATTATTATATTAAGTGATTTGTTACTGTACATGGCCAAACAAATGGGTCAAACCAGTTGAAAAACTTGCCAAGATTCCAGCGACAACATCAGGCCACCTTTACCTGCAAGATCTGATCATGTATAACAGTGGTCAACATTTTGCAGGTAACAGTGAACTGTTTCCCATTTGACATCATAGGTTTTGTAATGTTGCCTGCTCATGGCATTTGGCAGTAAACAGTTTCATTGTTTTATGTTATGTGACCATGAACTAGCCAATGAATGGGAGTGACGTAGCCGGAAAAATGCCAGCTAATGAAAAGGGTTAAAAAAAATTGAATTCTAGCTTGCCCTTAAGACAAGAAGCTCTCAAATTTTGCTTGCCCTGGGCAAATCTTAGTTTGCTCTTTTAATGATTTAGTTGGCAGAAGATTTACTTGATCCTTTGCCCATTGGGAAAGTGAGAAAAGGTACTTGCCCAGAAGGAAAATCTACTTGTCTGGGCCAATGGGAAGGCCCTTTTTTCAAGCTCTGTATGTAATTTATTTAGTGGTGTTTATGTTCACAACTTCTGTGAAATGGTTGGGGATGTTCATCAGAAAATTTGAGTCAAGCCTCTAAAAGGAGCACAATCAGGATGTGGCTCAAGCTTTATTTGACGTGAGGATGCATTTTAAAATGGCCATGACAAAACTCGTTATGCCTTGATCATTTCTTCAAGAGCAGCCCTAAAAGATACCTTGACAGCAAAAAATAGTGGCATTTCATCCCAAACACCCTAAGCAAGACCTTTAATCCTTTATTTCCACCCTAAATGAGGCAGTGTCTATCCTCTTACTTTTCACATCGAGGTCCCCCCTCCCGAGATGTTTGGACTCTGAGACACTCCAAGGACTCTTTCACATCAAGGGACTTGACCTTACGAGGTTAGAAATGGGAACAGTAGAATGTTGCAGGGTCAGTGAAAGTATAAGTTAGATTGTCTTGCTCACTAAAACCAGGGTTATTTTTAATCAGTTGCTGAAAGCCTGGGGAGCCTATGTTGCGAGCACTTGTTCATCTGATGCTGTAGATCTTGTTGCTGGTCTTGGAGCAGATCTGGTGGTTGATTACAGTACAGTTAATGCAAAGGAAGAACTGAAAACATCTGGAGGGTAAGAGTGTTACTAGTTAGTAATATCATCATTTCCACCTTTAACATAGTGGAGATGGGATAGGGGAAACCCAGGGGAAAACTGGGACTATACTGTGGGAAGTGGGATTTCAATTTTTAGGTGTCAGGGACCAGAAGAAATTGGGAACAACTTTGCAAAATTGTAAAATAGGAAATTGACAAGGGTTCAGCTACTTAACAGGGGAGACAATTCAGAGTAAGAATAAGCATGTATTAACAGTTTCGGGATACTTGCCTTTTAGGTTCACTTTTCATTGTTAAATGTAATTTGCTTTCAGTTTTGATATCATCCTTGATCCATTTGGAGGAGAAATCAGAGAAAGATATGCCAGTCTGCTATCCAAATGGAAAGGATCGATGTTTGTGACACTGGCACCACCTGTTCTTGGTGATACTGACAAGTTGGGTGCCAGTCTTGGACTGGCATCTGCTGGACAGAATCTTGCTTCAACTGCTGTTCAAGAGGTGTAATAAATGTTTCATTTAAATTTTGTGAGATTAAATTAGTGGCACATGCACTTATTTGAAGATATTATTGATTATCCCATTTATGCACAACTTAAGCAGTTGTGAAATTATAGCCTGAAAAAAAAAAATCAACTGGTGCAGTGCTCTACACATGTACTTATTATGTATAAAAGCTGCATGGTTAAGAGAGTAACTTAATAATATATCAATTTAGCTGTAGATATAATATAACATATTGTTATATAGCTACACTTTCACTCCACAAAGTGAGCACTGTGATTGGTTGATTCTTGGTCACGTGCCCCTGATCAAATTCAAATGTATCCCAACCGGGATACAATTGCGCAGTTGTTGCCCTCACAAAGTCTTTGTTTGTTTGTTTTTGCTATATGAAAGTCTAAATATATAACAAAACACTTAATATGGTCCCTCGGGAAACTAGTTAGTTTTGTTTTCCCTAGAGTCCTGATGTTTCCCTCGACTTCGTCTCAGGAAACATCAGGACTCTCGGGAAAACAAAACTGATTCCCTCGGGACCATACATTAAGTGTATAGTATTGTCCTGAAACATTACTAGCATTAAATTCTCATCATTGCTTTTACCTGTCTCTTAAGAATTTCTCTGAGGTAGGAAATTTCAATATAAGTATTCTTGGCTTGTTTTAGTTACATCTTCCTATCGTGGCTTAACATATACCTATCATAACTTACTATATTCTCATTTTTTACAAACTGAAGCTCATTAGAATGTACAAAATTACAATTTCACCTCAGCATAAAAAATCTAGTTGTAAATTTATGTTCAGGTTAATTGTTGATTTTGTCTACAGGCACTGTGTAGGGGAAGTTTGATTTCCTGGGGTTTCTTTAGTCCTAATGGTGCAGCCCTGGACCACATCCGATCTCTTTGTCAGTCTGGCATGGTATGCATTTTCTGTTTTCAAATCATTCGTCCTATGGGTGCATGTTATATGAATGATTTGTTCAATAGCTCTCAGATCCTGGGAAAAAAAGATACAGCTGAAAGTGTGCACAAAACTGTTAAGGTGATTCCTCAGTATTGCATTGCGCATCCCTTCTGCGCACAATTTTTGCGTCATCAGCGCGTGCACGTTTGCAACGAAAGAAATTTCCCTCAAGCTAAGCTCGATAGCGAAATAAATGCTCGTTTTTTTTTGAACGGGCATGGTGACATATATTTTTTATTTAATGATAATAGTGTACATACTACCCTTCTTAATTTAAAAGAAAACTAAAAAATTTTATCGGAAGGAAAAAAAGATATAGGTTAAAGAGTGCACAAAACTGTCACTCTGTGATGCAAATAATGACTGCGAAAATAACGACTCTACGAATGATTTACGTCCACGTCGTTTTAAACAGTGTGATATTTCCACAACTTTTATATGATATTGTTCTATATGCTTAACACTTTCTACCTGTCAAATTTTTTTGCCAAGCATTTAGTTTTATGAACTGTTTTGAGCTACCGCAAAATGTAACTTGGACCGATGAATAACGCGCGCGATTAGCACAAGTACAGGCATAAATGGGGTAAGATTGGCTCATCACATCTCTTAAACGAGAATGGTGACCTATCATTTTTATTGCATTTTTCAAAACAGTGCTTGGTAGAGAACATTCAGGGAAAGTTTCAAAAAAATTCATCGGTAAGTTTTATTTCTGAGGAATCACCTTAAAGGATGCAAACTGATGTTGAAAACAATGACACAAGCAACGTTCGAGTCAAAAATGTGTCGTTTTTCTATAACTTATATTCCATTGTTGCATATGCAAGAGACTATCAAGAAATGTGAACCAGTGAAATAATATCTCTTTTGTGAGCATAGTAACCCATCTTTGGGAAAGTTTCAAAACAAATGTTCAATATCTTAAATGTTTCTGATGAATCACCTTAAATTGTTAAAGTTGAATAGATATGGGAAAGAATGGGCATGGCATTGTTAACTTTTTACCATCTCTTTTTTTTAATGTCTAGATAAAACCCGTTGTTCAGGAAGTGTTTCCTTTCTCCAAGACTAATGAAGCTTATGCTAAACTTGAGAGCGGTCATGCAAGAGGGAAAATAGTGATCAGCATGGACTGTCAAGAATCTGCCAAAAAGGAACATTCAGTTTGACATCTCTGGATGTAGAGGATACTACCTCAATGAACAGTCATGTTTTTTCTATCAGGAATGTGTACGCTAGTTAGTCAACAAACAAGTACCATGATTTATTAAATCCATTTTGAAATCACTGGTTATCCTTGCAATGTGATTGGCTCTCAGTGGTGCGATTTATTCCCGAATCGCGCTATCTTTTGCTCCAAATCGCATTTTTTCTCAGCCAATAAGAATGGGACAGTGAAACAAACCAACCAATCAGATTTCAAGGCTTTTTTTAAACTAACCAGTCGCATTGCAGGAAAATGAAAGACAAAAAAAGCCATTGTTTGGCAAATTTGGCAACTTGGTACTGACCAAAGTCTTGTAGTTTTTGAATTTACACTGTAGGCTATAATTAAATTGCGCGATTTCAAAATGGATCTAATAAAGTGGTAATTGAACTTTGGGGCGTGCAATTTTGGTCTGAAACTGAAATCATACTTGTGATTTCAGACCAAATTGCACTCCACTCAGTTCAATTACCATTATAAAACCTGTCTACACCCACCCTAAATTTTGTGCAAACGAACTTGAGGAAAAGTCACAAAGATGATCATAGCTACAAAACCATTCTGAAGCTGTCATGGTGTTATGGTCAATAAGAAAATTTTTTTTATTGGTGGTTTTGTGCCAAAGCTGTGTTAAAATGGATTTCTTTGACAAATGCCACCAGTGGAACTTATCTGCCTGGTTTAGTAAAATGCCAACAACTTTTAATCGTGTTTCTTTTAATGCTAATGATGAGATAACAAGAAAAGAAATTGTCAATTGTCAAGTAGTATTTATCAATAAAGATAGCTGGACATATGATATCCGTCCCTGTGATTGTAGCCTGAGTAGAAAGCACTTCAACCATCTGAAGAGCTTTTTCCACATTCTGGGTGCAGGCAGATTGCAGCAAGAGCCCCCTGCTTTGTTGATTTTTTTGCCCTCATTCCAATTTGCAGATGACCGGAATGCGGAAAAAGCTTTTTGGAGGCTTGTGATTGTGGTTTCATGTTATAGTTATTGCAGTCATTGTAATCATAACTTTGGCAAGATGATGTTCACTTGCGCATAAGAAACATAATGAAAACACAGTAAAATGTAGTCAAGAAGGCGTGCCTTTTGTAAGGAAATTTTAATTTTACACACATTCCTAACACCTCTTGAGTATTTTTTAATGCAGATCAAATACAAGATACAATATGTCTGGCAAAGGAATATTTTTATTATGAGCAGTCCAGGAATGAAGTGCCGGAAATGACAGGTACATGGAAACCTCATTAGACAACCCAGCCATGTTTGTATAACAAAAATAACGGTTTACAAGTGCAAGCAGAAGATCAACAACATGTTTTTTCGTCTATCTACATACATGCAAATCCACACTCCTGTTGCAAAGCTTACAACGCTTCAAGCTTTCCACTGAATTATATTACAACACCTGGTTACAAGTAATCTATATTTTTATGTGGCTAAAACACACAATCCCTCCAGAAGCCAGAGGTCTGTCATTATTGTGGCAGTTGGCTGTCTTTGCTACCACATCCACTGTACTTTGTTGTCATCATTTAGTTTTATTCTGCCACTAGCCAGTAGCTCCATGGCTCGTGGATAAGCTCTGTGTTCAGCACATTTCACTCGCTCTTGAAGTGTCTCAACTGTGTCTCCGTGTAACACAGGAACTGCTTCTTGAGTCACTATTGCTCCAGCATCAACCTCTTCCTGTCAAATGAACAACAAGTGATCAATGGCAAAATTATCATAACATTATTGATCTACTGTGAAGTAAACTGGTGTGAAGATCATAGTTTCTGTAGACAAAATCTAAAACTGTTGTCAAATTTAGTTGAAATGCATACAAATACATATTGAATTATGACAACAAATATCAGAACGCTTGAAAACTGCTTGCCTAATGGCAAACTGCATTCAAGGTGGGTGGGGGGACAACAAAAAATGTGTGAAAACTGATTTTTTAGTGTTGTGACAATTTAGGGCCTCTTTACACGACCCCGGGTTGAATCACAGCGGTGGGTAACCCTTTTGCAGTCAAATGTCTATAAGCGTTTTCATGAAGACAGTAGTCAAGCCAGGTCAGCCCCCTTGCCGGATAACCCTTGTTGAGACTCTGGTTAACCTGGCTAGAAGGATTGAAATTTCTTTGATTTCTTTATGTGAACAGTGGACCACAAGCTAACCTGGGTTGGAATAACCATGTTTTTTCACGTTTTTTTCGGTTTGAACATCAGGATCTCCCACCATTCTGTATAATTTCTAGGATTATTGTTTGTCATCTTTCTAGCCTATGGTTTCAGTTTTTGATCGGTAAAAAGGCTGGCCTAGGTCAGGCTCGAAGCCGAACCACGCCCTATTGCAAACTGACAACCTGGGTTTTTGTAAAGTGCTTTTTTAGCACTCTCTGCGGCGATTCAACCTGGGCTATAAAACAGCCCGAGCTCATGTAAAGAGGCCCTTAAAATTACGTCAAGAGTTGTTGGTCATATTTTTTGAATTAATACAAGATTGACCGGGAATCAACTTCCCTTCTAACCTAACTTACCTCAACAAAATGGACAGTACAGCCTGATATACAAACACCAGCCTCAAGCACAAGTTTGTGGGCATGCATGCCTTTAAAAGAGGGCAGTAACGAAGGGTGGACATTCAGTAGTCGGCCATGCCATTTGCGAACAAATTCTGCTGTTACAATTCTCATAAATCCTGCCAAACAAACCAATTCCACGCCAGCCTCCTCCAATGCTGCATGCACAGCCATATCAAAATCCA
>JAHPZR010052188.1:0-7500 GCA_019787425.1 Platygyra sinensis
AAGGAATTAATTGTAAGATGTACAGAAGGTAACTTGCACAGGTGGTAAAATGACTATTTTATTGTATATGTATCATTGAATTACTTTTCTTGCTAAATATTAATTGACATGCCACGGCTCGAATTAAAACGATCAGACAGCGATCCCAAGGAAAAGCATTACTGTGATCGCTATCTTTCCTTCTAGTGGAATCATTTCGAGGGATGTCTTGCGTACTCTAGGGGTCTTGTTTTCGATGGAGGTCTTCATTTTCTAGGGATTGCGCAATTCGCGAATTGTGAACCTGAGTTTTGTTTGTGTTATCAAAGAAACAGCATTCAATGGCTAGACAATACCATAAAGTGAATACACGCATGAGACTTTCGAGTTTCGATTTTTATTAAACAGCGTTAAAACTAGGCCGGCGAACGACCCAGAGATGGGCTTATTGCCTTGGGATATAAGAGTTGTCAAAGAGTAAGTGAGGCTTTACACAAGTTGCTCATTTTTGAAATTTCCGAACGGGGCCGTACTTTGTTATTCGACTTGGTCTTAAATTTTCAAGTACCCCCTAGTTTGCGTCTTAGGTCTTCAATGGTCTTGCGTTGTTTTCGAGGTCTGTAGTTTTCTTCGATGAGACAACCCGTTAATTCGCACTCAATGTTCTCTAAGATAATAAGTATGGATCATTCATCAACAACTTTTGCCTTTAAGTCTAAATGAATATATGCGCCATCTGTTAACTGATCCTGTCCCACATCGAGTGTACGGCAAAAGTCATTTCTTAAATAATGAAAGGTGGAATGCCACTAGCTATTTGGTCCGCTGAAAGAAAACATATAGTATGAAATGGATCATCGCTTGGCAAACATACTTCTCTAGAGCCACTAAACTCCGGACCCTTTCACTACCCATTTAAACCCATACCAGAAACCTCTAAAAGAAACACTAATAAACGCAACTTACAGCGGGAATATATCCAAGGCATGCCTCAGGTTAAGATAGCCTGGCGCAGCATTAGGTCCTCGTTCTTTCTCAGTTCAAGAGTGTTGTATAGTTTTTGGGCCATATATATGGTTACAGGGGGGCCAAGGCCATATCTGGCTAATAATTGGTCATATAAACGATGTATATATATATTATATTTATCATATAGCATTTTTATTAACCTATTTTACCAACCACAACCACACATTAATTAGCAGAAAACGACGCACGTTTATAGAAAGCGCAATCAGTTATGAATTAAATCTGGGCTGTTTCGTCGAGTCACTTGCACGCAAGATTCAAGCATCTAAAATATGGCCAACTCTAGATATCCCTACCTCTAATAATGCTCATATGTTCCGCATCTTAAGACTTTTTGCGATCAGCAGCGTATATGTCTTACTGAAGTATATTTCGCCCACAAGGAAAATTACCCCCCCCTCCCTCCCAAAACTAGTCCACTTACTTATCTTCAATACGTAACAGAATGTTTTTCATAATCTATAGTTCTCTAAAAGGACCGTAAAAGTCTGACCATCTGCATCTAGCGCCCAAGTTCGGGCACTTGCTCTGACACCATTTGTAAAGCACTCTATGACCTACAAAGCATACTCTTCGATAAAGCGATGCACTTGCTAGGTCCCAAGATTTGTCAGGTAGTATTTCGACAATGTCTATCGGAAATTTCCATTTGTTACATAGGCATCTTTTCGAGAGTCTTCTGTTCAGGCTATAATGGCACAAAAGGCAAGTGACTCTATCCCAAATCATGCATCAAAAATCGTCAGCTATCGCAGTCAATCCGTAGTTTTTCACAACCAACACAATAGTATTGTATAGTACAGCACTAGTTTCGCCAGTATGACTCAACTTTTATGGATGCCGCGTTAACGTCTAGCGCCTGGTATCTCGAGTGTACATTCGCCGACGTTTATTACTCGGTGTGTCATGTAGTACTATAAACCTGGCGGCTAATTGGCATGGCAGGGCCAGTGGCGTCAGGCCTAGAACAAAACGGCCAGGGACCTCCATTCTAGTGGCCCTATGGCCCACGGGGCCCAAATTTTGTATTTGTACCAAATTCATATAAGAAAACACAAACCTGACTAACGGAAGAAGGAGTCATCGTCCCCCCCCCCCGCCCTGCAAATTCGGCAGCGATAGACTCGCCAATTTTTATCAAATTCGTCCCACTCACAAAGGCGTCCCGCCGCCTATGGAGAGACGCCGTCCTTGGGACCCCAGCGGCAACAGAGACCACACTTTTGCGAGAAAAGGCAGGACAACGAGTAACGCAATTATTTTTTTTTTTTTTTTTTTTTTTTAGCCTTATTTTTTTTTTATCCATGCGGGAAAAAATTAGCCTGTGCTGAAGCCTTCGGCGGTTTACGGCAATAATAGGATTTTTTCCTACTTTTTTATATTCATTTAGTTCTCATAACTTTTGACTGAAACGATGAATTAGATCAGGGCCTATAAAGAAAAGATATTCTGTTGACGTAAACTATAATTTAACCATAGTTTTCATGACAAATTTAGTATTTTCTCTTGACATTTCTTTTGAAAAAATTACAGGAAAGCTCGTAGACAGCAATACTATTTCTCAACAAGCTCGATCTAACAAAAACAATAGCTTAATGCTACCAAAACTAAGACACAAAAATATTGAGCGGATTTAATTTTAATGCCATTTCCATGTTAAATGATCTGATTTCAAATCCTAGTCATTAAAAGACCACAAAAGCGCGAGAAACCAAATACCCAAAGCAAGCGTTAATACCAACAGTAAACCAGTTTTCGCGATATGTTCATCCTGACCTTTAAGTTCCAGCGAATGAGCTAGAAATTCTGCCTCCCAACTCTAAAAGCCAGTATGACTTTATATTCGACATCTGCAACTTGCAGGCAAAAAAATTCTGGACAGGAGCACTGATTGGTCAAGTTACATAGTATGTAGAGCGCACTCAACACTTACCTTCATTACCGTGGGAAAAATGCGAAAAACCGAAAAAACCGCAATATTATTACGTGAAATGAGTAAAATGGCAGGCCGGAAGCTGGTTTAGTGTAAGATTCTCAGATTAAAGAAGTTTTGCTTCATGAGGAAACGGCCTGCGGATAGGTTACACCGACTACAACCACGAACTCTAATCCCTTAGAATTTCTTGGTGCCTACTGACTTTTAACATCGATGACAAAAGTATTTTAATTCGCGTGATTGACCAAAACCAACGTGCAGGCCAGGAAATAAGACACAACTTAGTTGAGTTAATGGAGATGCAGGGTGTCGATTGACTAAACCGCGGCATTATTGATTTGTTCGCAATTTTCGCTTACTGTTAAATTTTCCTGAAATGTTTCATCGCTTGTTATAAAACGAAGGAGATACCTATAGAAATAAAGGTTTCTTATTATACAGACAAAAGACGATTACAAGGCATTCCGTTAGCGCTTTTTCGGTAATTATTCCGAAGAACTCTTTATCATAGAATTCAGTATATCCATATAGAATATGGTCACATAAGACTTGCTTCTGTTTATGTTAAAAACTGAATCCACGATCCAAGGAACAAATTCCATGCCATTCCATGATTTTCCGACGGGATCATCCGCGCGTCCACATCGGGGATCATTGCGGTCCAATTTGGGGATCATTTCCGGTTTGGGGGATTATTTGCGGTCGGGGATCATTTGCGACGCTGTACAGATCACACAAGGTGAAAATCGGGAAACATCGACGAGAAACTTGCAACGAAACAATGTTGCGCGACAAGTTAGGGTGTTTTGTAATCTCGTATTTCACCGCCTTAAGATATTGGGTAAACCGCCAAGCTACACAGGCTAATTTTCCCCATGGGATTGGTTATCGTTGCCTGCCTTTCTCCAAGGGGTCTCTGTGCCCTGGCGTCCAAGACGGCGTCTTCCAGGCCGGGACGCCTTGGGGACGTAATTTGATAAAATGGCGGCTATCGCTCGAATTGTGCAGCGCTTGACCCTTATTCACAAGCTAAGTAGTTGTTTTTTCTTTATAATTGGTAAAATTACAAATTTGGGGTGGGCCATAGGGTAAGGCCATAGGGTAGGCCACAGAATGGGCCATGGGCCCGGTCCATGGCCTGCCAAGGTTTTGTATACACCCTTCATGCCTCAGAGTAATCCTTAGAGTAGCTTCCAGGCGTTAGTCAGTCAAGGCGCAGCACATGGCGGGTGTAGACAAAACGTCGCGGTAGGCCATATTGGCTAGGCTTTGGTGTGGGCCATGGCCTACCCTGTGGCCTACCCTATGGCCTACTATATGGCCTACCGGTGTCAGGTTTTTTAAAACATAAACACAACATTGGTAAGAGTCGAACGAGTACCATGACATAAACTTCTATCAATCGAACAGGGATATCCCTAAAGTCACTAACACGATTTTCAAAGTCATAGGGAACGAAACAATGCAAATCTCACGGCACTCAGCCTAAAACAATCTATTTCTCTCTCTTCGACGTATTCCCCGGGCGTATTCCCAGCCAACACTCAACCATAACAGCAGGTTACGAGAGAGGAAAGGCCAATAATGCGTGGTCGCTGAGAATATTTAAACTGATGGCAGCTCCACCATATTTGACCCAATAACACGTGGACTATGGAGTGCTAGTGTAAACACGTAATGAATGACGTTGTATACAACATCTGCGGGTTAGAAAGCGCAAACAGTACATTCCAGGACTTTTTTTTACGTGACTCTTTCTACCGCACTTAAAAGTGCTGTAGAATGTTGAATTTGTAACACGTATCCCGCGGACACGCAAGGATCGCTTTCATAAACATTTCATAAACTTAACTTGCTTTTCCTGCGGAAGTGTGGTAGCATATCGTCATCAACCTGTTCTCTGAGCTGTAACTAAAAGTGGGACGGGGTCATACTATGAGGGTCGTCCCCCCCCAGGCCGTGGGATGTGGGATGCCGACTCGAAAATACTTGAACTTGGGGACGATGCGGACTAAGGGACGATGAGTGAGTTAGGGTGATGATGGGGACCTTAGGTGATGTGTGGACTCGGTTAATGTGTAGACTTCGAGGGACGTGTAGGACATGCCCAGAGAGCCGCGTGGGAGGCGCAGGGGGCGTGAGGACTCATAAGGGAGAAGTGTGAAGTCAGGGGATAGGGTGGACGAACAGCTGGTACGAGAGAGCGCTGTGATACTTTGGGATTGTGGTGGATACCCGGAAACAGACTAATTCTCGTTCCACGAGGGCCCGTTTCCCTGACTTAGGGGGCTGGGGCGGGGGAAAGAGTATCACTTTTGTTTCTCTTTATTGATGGCACATTTATGGTGCCCTAGACGTTGAAGATTTCAACGTAATCACTGCTTATAACTATTTCTGAGAGATACTTGTTCAATATATCAAGAATTTGTACCATTTTTGAGATTGCAGAACAATATGACATCATCATCTGATTAATTGTGGCTATAATAGAAAAAACTGTCTAATATCTCTAAATCTGAAAAAAGATATTCAAAAAGATAAACCTCCCTTCAGTACTGTATTTTGAAGGCCATTTCAAAAGTAAGGCATGAAATTATTTTTCATGTCAATGTGCACTGTCTACACAGAGTGATTGCTGTTTTCGTCGGCTTCTATTTCGTGCTGACAAGATCTTTACCTAGAGTAACGCAATTCCATCAGTTCCCAAAGATGCTGCAAATGGGATTAAACATGAAACATAAATCAAACGATATGGTTGGGGCATCAGAGAGCAAACCTATATATGAATTTCTTCGGGCAATATTTTCAAGGAATGGTTCTAGAATTTGAAAAAACCGACTGGCCTAGTTGAATATCTCAAAATTTCAATCCTTTTCCATCCCTTTGAAAATGAACTCACTTGGATAAGGAGTTCACCGTAGTGGTGCTCATAGGGCGGCATGCTCTGCGTTTTACGTTCCGCCGTTGGGCTCCATTGTCGTGTATCTCTTAGTTAGTTTGATAGTTTTTAAACTGGCCGAATGTCCACTGAAACTACCCAGAGATGAAAGATTATCTAAACTGACGGCAGCAAAGACTACGAACACAGTAAACATCAAAGCAGTGAAACCACTCGGCGATAAGCAAGTCAGCAAGAAGGCTCGTTCGCAAACAACGGGAAGTGTCAAACTTATCAATGCAACGAAATTATTGAATATGGCACTAGCTGCAAACCTAATTCTGCTGTCTAACGACGTTTCACTAAATCCTGGACCAACACAGCCCTCGCCATCCTTGATGAAAGGTCTTCGCTTATTTCATCTCAACATTTGCAGTCTACGAAATAAAATGGACGAACTTAGACTATTCTGCGACGAGCACAAACCGCACATCGTAACAATAAACGAGACCTGGCTTGATGACTCGTTCACCGACGCGGAAATAACTCTTCCTGGCTACAATGTTATGCGAAAAGACAGAGACGAAAATGGCGGTGGCGTTGCGGTATACATAGCAGAGCAACTAAATTACAGTCGGCTTGACGAAACTGCAATCCAAACACAGAACGACAACTTTGAATCAATTTGGTTTGAAGTGTGCCAGCCAAAATCGAAGAAGATTTTATGCGGAGCAATCTACAAAAAACCAGATGCTGACCCCGCCGCTTTTACTAGCCGGGTCGAAGAAATTCTAACCGATGTCCTGAGAAATGATGGTGAAATTGTTCTTATTGGAGATTTTAACCTGAATTATTTGAACCCGACTTCTGCGACAAAGCATTTTCAGCAAACAACAAAATCTTTTCATCTGAAACAAACAATACAAAGCCCACTCGAATCACTGAGGAGACTAGAACTTTAATTGACCTATTTCTAACATCAAGACCAGAACTGTACACTTGCGGTGTTATTCCAATCGGCTTCTCTGATCACTGTGCTATCTTCGGAGTCAGAAAACTCCACAACATCAAGCGCCCTCCGCCTAAAATTATTCAGAGCAGAAATTACAAAAACTATGACCCTGCATTCTTTAGTGAAGATTTGAATAAGATCCCTTGGGATATTCTCGAAATGGAATCGACGTCAAATGAAGCTTGGATTGTTTTCAAAGATCTTTTTTTGACAGTTGCTGACAAACATGCGCCTGTTGCCACGCGAAGAGTTCGTGGGTTTTCAGTTCCATGGCTAACACCAGGTATAAAAGAATTAATGACAGAAAGGGATTACCATCACAAAAAAGCGATCAAAACAAATCAAGAACTGCACTGGAGCAAATACAAGCGCTTACGCAACACCGTTAGCAAGAAATGAAGAAAGCGAAATCGGATTATTATTCTTCTCGCTTAACAGAAACCCAAGACCCAAAAACAATGTGGAAAATCCTGAAAGAAATCATGCCAAACAAGAAAACTGCCGATGCGCCAAAAATCGGCAGTTTGTCTGCATTAAAGTTCAATCACTTCTTCACTTCCATCGCCGGCAAACTGTGTGAACGTTTTCGACTAAGCACTTTCATAAAGCCACAAACACCAAGAGTAAACAACAAATTTTCCTTGGAAGAAGTGAGCGAAAAGTTTG
>JAHPZR010052188.1:15000-21338 GCA_019787425.1 Platygyra sinensis
TGTCTCGAAAACTCAGACCCGAAAAATAAAACATATTTACACCGCGTGAATGCCGCAAGCCAACTTGTTTACTGTTCGTCGATACAGTGGCATTACCAACATCTGCCGAGAAAACAAAAACAGCTCATAGTGTTAGATACGTGAAATGATCATGAAAATTATCGCCGAGAAAAGAAAACACAGCTTGCAGTGTTTGATACGTGCAACAATCATGAAAATTATACTTAACATTCGTATAGATTTTTCTTTTCGTTATCATATAAGCCAAGTTTATATCCACAACATGTCGTGTCATTGGAAATTAAGCCATTCGCGAGGTGTGTTGCGTGAGGGTTTCCTGTACAAATACAGTACTGGCGTGACACGCGACAGTAGCCCCACATAACGATGGCATTTGTTGGATAGCGGTTGCAATTCAGCAAACAAAAACGACTTCTACTGGACCATTAATGGTCTATTCTGCTCAAAATTCAATGCAGGAGACTCAATCGCGAGAATTTCTCGAAGTATAAGGACCGTGAAAGGTTTAATATATCCGCTACTGATGGTTTCCTGTACAAATACTGCAAATACAGTACTGGCATCACGCGACAGTAGCATATATATAAAACCCTTCGCGGTCCTTATACTTCGAGAAATTCTCGCGATTGAGTCTCCTGCATTGAATTTTGAGTAGAATAGACCATTAATGGTCCAGTAGAAGTCGTTTTTGTTTGCTGAATTGCAACCGCTATCCAACAAATGCCATCGTTATGTGGGGCTACTGTCGCGTGTCACTCCAGTACTGTATTTGTACAGGAAACCCTCACGCATCACACCTCGTGAATGGCTTAATTTCCAATGACACGACACGTTGTGGATATAAACTTGGCTTATATGATAACGAAAAGAAAAATCTATACGAATGTTAAGTATAATTTTCATGATTGTTGCACGTATCAAACACTGCAAGCTGTGTTTTCTTTTCTCGGCGATAATTTTCATGATCATTTCACGTATCTAACACTATGAGCTGTTTTTGTTTTCTCGGCAGATGTTGGTAATGCCACTGTATCGACGAACAGTAAACAAGTTGGCTTGCGGCAATCACGCGGTGTAAATATGTTTTATTTTTCGGGTCTGAGTTTTCGAGACACCCGAGGGTCTGAGCTTTTCGGGTCTGAGTTTTCGAGACACCCGAGGGTCTGAGTTTTTCGGGTCTGAGTTTTCGAGACACCCGAGGGTCTGAGTTTTTCGGGTCTGAGTTTTCGAGACACCCGAGGGTCTGAGTTTTTTCGGGTCTGGGGTCTGAGTTTTCGAGGTCTGAGTTTTCGAGACACCCCTGCAAGCTGTGTTTTCTTTTCTCGGCGATAATTTTCATGATCATTTCACGTATCTAACACTATGAGCTGTTTTTGTTTTCTCGGCAGATGTTGGTAATGCCACTGTATCGACGAACAGTAAACAAGTTGGCTTGCGGCATTCACGCGGTGTAAATATGTTTTATTTTTCGGGTCTGAGTTTTCGAGACACCCGAGGGTCTGAGCTTTTCGGGTCTGAGTTTTCGAGACACCCGAGGGTCTGAGTTTTTCGGGTCTGAGTTTTCGAGACACCCGAGGGTCTGAGTTTTTCGGGTCTGAGTTTTCGAGACACCCGAGGGTCTGATTTTTTTCGGGTCTGGGGTCTGAGTTTTCGAGGTCTGAGTTTTCGAGACACCCTCTTGTTGATACCTCTTAGCAATAGCAGTGGAATTCTGCTCGGTTCACGAGCACGTCTAGATCGCCTTGTAGCACGTTTTTTAAGATGATATAAAGTCAGCTTTGATAAGTGTTCGCTTTGATTCTCGATAGATTTTACGATGGAAGGTTCACTCAATATAGATAGCTTTGGTAAGTCGCTCTTATTCTCGATAAGTTTCACGATGGAAGGTTCGCTCTTAAGTAGTCGCTCGTAAATTTGTCTCTCCAAATACTCACTCATAAATTTTCCCTCATAAACTTTGCATCATAAAGGTTGGGGAACGTGTCGTTCTCTAAAAAGCTATAATCTTTCTCTTGACTGACCATAGTCAATTACACAGGTTTGACCAATTATAGGTGTAGAATTCTGCAGACTTGCAACACTGTATTTTGCTGCGAGACAAGTTGGTCGCAAACGCGGTAATACGCGCAACAGAGGGTTTCAACTTGCAATGCAACAATGTTGCGAGACAAGTTGAAGAAAATGCTGCCCGTATTACCGGACCTTAAGTCGCATCCGTCGTGTAAAGTCATTAACGTCAGCTGATAATTCTGTCCAATTAATACGTCTGGGTGTAGGGCAAAAGGTTAAACCACGAGCGAGAACTGAGGATTCGTCGTGAGAAAGTGGAGTTTGTGACAGGTTAATGACAGAAGTGGTGTCAAGTCTTATGGTGGTGTTTATGTTACGGGGTTTGCGTTTGCGGCGATTAGATCTCCATCTCCATCGAGATCCAACGTTAAATCAAGCAGGATCTTCGTTCACGGCTTTGCAGTTTATCTAGTTTGTTATTTCAATTATAGTCGTTCTAAAACTTTAAAGAGAACAAAACCAAACCAAAAAAAAGTAAAATACAAAACATTACAAATACTTGGGTTGATTTAATGTCGGGAAGGAGAGTAGGGAAGAGAAAGTTTAGCTGGAAATATCGGAAAACAACAGAGATAATCAGCAAGGTTACGGTATCGCTTTCTTGACCAACAGTTTAACCCGAATAACGATTTGATTTTGTTTTTTTCCCAGTAAAAAATTTCACTTTGCTGAAAAAACGCAAATGATGTTAGTAGCCTTATAGCGTTGGCGAAGACTGTTGCAGCATCTCAGCACAAAAGATGGCGAAAAAATACTTTGTCAAGTTTTTGACACCGACTCGGACATAAAAGTGCACGCGCTCCACTATGCAAATTAGCTACTTGCACGCGTCAGATTTTCCTTTCAAAATTAAAACTTCTGCAAACTCGACAAAGAGGTAGAAAGAATAAGAAACTATCGAAAGCAGAAATGGGTTATGACTAAGCATTGTTTTGAGAAAACTCACAAATTAACTCGATACCAGAGAGAAGAGTTTATTCATAAATCAAAAGCTTACGCGTACAACTAGCGCAAGAAGATCTTACTCATTCAAAGCGCGAAATTTTAAGTCCTGTTTTCATCCCTGAAAAACTCACCTTTTCCCATTGCCTCAGAACAAAAAATGCAGCAAAAAAGTTCCTGATTCACATAGAAGGCCGGGAGTTTCGTGTAATTTCTTTCGAATAAATAAAATCTCCTTGTTTTAGTAGACCCCAGTCTACTGCATCACATCGAACGTGTTCACCTCGCGCTTTCTGTTGTCAGATCAACTGCGCATATGTAAAGGAACGGACTTCCGGTTTGGCAAAAACGCTTAATTTCCGGTGGTTTTTAAAATGAATTAATATTTTTTTATGTGACAAAGTTCACCCCAAAATACAGAATATAGCTAAGCATTGGTTTTCCCAAAACATTTTGTTTAAAAATGTTATGGGTATTTCAATATCGTTTATCTCTTTAAAAAGAACATTTTTAAAAATGAAAAGAAACCCATGCTTAGCAGGATACAAAAATGAATACAAATTGTCAAACCACTGATTAAATACACAAATTGTGTAGCACGTAGAAAAATTTAGATTTTTCTTTTATCGGTCACGTGACCATGGGCGTGGCATAATGACGTCATATTTAAGGTCATTGGTTTACAAAAGTTTGAAACTGACCCAAATAATGCCAAATTCTCTCAAATTACTTGACCATTACATCCTTAGCAACGCACCCCAAAAAACACGTCAGTAGGCCCTTATACGGAGCCCTGTTAGTGCCATACACGCGTGCGTACAGCTTCATATTGCAGATGTACACTTTCTTACCTTTGGCGCGACTTTTTTTTCCGCTAGCGCGACTTTTTTTTGTCTGGCGCGACTTTTTTTGTCTGGCGCGACTTTTTTTTTCTCTAGCGCTAATTTGTAGACCGCTGCTAGATTTATTGCGGGCTCAAGTTACGAACACGTGTATTTGTGAGCAAGATGGCTTGACTCGGCGGACTCCGATCTAGAGAAGGTAAGTAGCATTTAAGTTAAGTCTGAATACTGCCGTATTCGTAAAACGAATTACAAGAATGAAGAGCGGGAAGGTAAAATTCCTCAATCATATGATTACGAAGGTCGTTATCCGCCATGCCGATTAACCCGATTTACTTGAGTGATGAGTGATTAAGGACAGCGGCTTCTCCCAGATAAATGATAATACGGTTGAGACGTGTTCTTGAAAACAATTTTTTGGCTTAATTTCTGTCCCTAATACAAGGCAAGATATTTATTAAGAGTATTAATGTACTTGAAATTTATTGTGGGCGTAAACTAAAGTAAAAATCGAGCTTGTTCTTTCTGTTGTGGTTTTCGAGCATAGCATGGTTTTGTGTTTTCCGATCCACAATTTACGCTGTCAACACAGAAAATAGCGAAACAATAAAACTAGCTACCTTCCCGCTCTTCCTTCTTGTAATTCGTTTTACGAATACGGCAGTATTCAGATCTAACTTAAATGCTACTTACCTTCTCTAGATCGGAGTCCGTACGTGGCATTAATTTAAGGAATGGCTCCGGGCACTTGTAATTTTTTTTCTAAGTCTGAAAAAGGAAATTACTAAAAAGCAGGGGTGGGAGTCGAACCCCGTCCACCAGCTCTACGAACAAGGCGTGATAACCACTACACTACCAGCGAGCTAGGTGCTGGATCTCGAAATTTTTGAAATTATAAAGTGTCCACCCTTACTATTTCATAAGAGCTAACCGAGTAGGCTAACCGAAGCACTTTGTAGTCTAACCCAGGGGCGGGGCAGAAGACTCTTTTCGTATATGGATCATCCAACGAAAAGTGACGTCACATCCGGTTTAAACTGCGCCGTGCAGCTCGCTTCACAAAGCGAAAAAATGGCGTTTCGATTTGCCAAGATTTTCTTCTATTTGCAAACCATCAGGTTCGTTTCCTTTCAAACTGAGGGTAGAAAGATGTTGCAGGCACATTTCTTCGACTTTGAAAGCAAAACTTTCGGCAAAAGACAATAGTTCATTGTTGTTTTGAAGGAAAATACAGGCCCGGCCAGGGGGGGGGGGGGGGTAGTGGGATGCCAATATACCCTATATTTTCCCCAGGAGATACCAATATACCTTAAAATCGTAAAATGTGTGATACTTAATACCTAAAATTATTTTAAAACAGAATACTAAATACCTAAAAAATGAATAAGACAGATCTTAGTAGAAGAGAAAACTCGTTATTCACTGCCCTCTTTCGCTTCCTTTGCGGCCGACCAACGTCCGTGGTCATTGAATCTTTGTCACCTTGTTCCTCAAAGTAGTTCTCAGCAAAAGGTTCTTCATCAGCTTCATTGCAAGAGGTGGTGTCAGTGGACCCGTTCAACCAGGCCAGGAGCAGATAATACTCCCCCTCATCTATTTCAATAGTTTCATTGTCAACAACTCTAATGTTGCTTAACATCCCTTTTATTGCCTCTTTTGGGATGACATGTTGTTCTCCAGAAGTAGTAAATAATAGCGGATCGACAACATCCTGGGTGTGACAAAGAGTTCTGACATACCCAGCACTGTCACAGTCGTCAACGACATCCTCTAATAGTTTTGAAATATACAGTGGGCTGTTTGAAGCAGAACGCGGTTTGTA
The DNA here is from genome assembly GCA_019787425.1 of Platygyra sinensis. NCBI lineage: Eukaryota > Metazoa > Cnidaria > Anthozoa > Scleractinia > Merulinidae > Platygyra > Platygyra sinensis. The sequence goes on from JAHPZR010052188.1 coordinate 20,698, forward strand.
CATTCGGGAAACTGAGTAATGACAATGTTGTGTTGTAAGGTAAAGTCTGCCTTCGGGCCAAGTGGCCCATCAGGCCGGAGCTTATCCCGGTTTCTGTAGCATGAAGCGACTGGGAGTATTCCCACTCCCCCGTAGATGGGATGCTGGTCCATCGCAGGGTTACCCCCAGCATTAAATTCGCCGGTACCCATTTATACACCTGGGTGGAGAAGGGCACCGTGAGAGTAAAGTGTCTTGCCCAAGAACACAATGTCCCCGGCCAGGGCTCGAACCCGGAGCGCTCGCTCCGGCGTCGAGCGCACTAACCATGAGGCCACCGCGCCTCACCCTCTGATATCTTATTCAGCGGGGATGTCTTCATTTAGAAGCACATCAACGTCAACTAAAAGTTGTTCTGGGGGTGCAGACTCGTAGAGGTTTAATGGCAAGGTACCTGGCTTGTCTTTCGTTGAAAAAGTTCCTTGTGGTATTCTGCCTAACACTCCTGCCGTACTGCTGTGCCCACTGTCGGAGCTCGTTCAATTATTTCCTAGTTAAGCAACCAGACGAAGGCTTTGGTAATTTCGCAAGGTCGCAGAAGTTTACGTCAACATCGCCTAAAGTAGGCTGAAGGTAGTAGAAGGCCACTGGATTTGTAAGTA
>JAHPZR010052189.1:10000-13272 GCA_019787425.1 Platygyra sinensis
CGACAAATTTTTCACGCAGAACCTTTAGCCCCAAACATTCTTATACTGACATCCAGTCAATGTTCCTCACTGGAAGTTTACCTAGTGTAAATCTAATGGCTAGCACTTCAAGAAGTGCATCGACCGTTAAGGGGGACTACTGTCTGCGCTTTTTAACATTTAAGTATGACGACTGCGACAAAGACTTGTATATAGGCGGTGTCTACATTGTGCTTGATAGAATGAAGGTGAAATCTTTAAATAACTGACATACAAATATTGCAAATAATTCAATATTTCTATGCGAAATATATTCAAGAAAAACGTCCACTAAACCCCAGCCAATGGTTTCCCTTTACATCAACACAAGTTAAATTATTTTACAGCCTTGAGAACTGGTCGGTGATTACTTGCTCCCTGTAATTCTCATTCTTATAGGACCAAGAGTAGATTTGATTTGTGGCACTTCACTGATTCTACTTATCAACTCAAGGCCGTCTTAAACAACCCTTCCCCCACCCAATTGTTAAAATTCAAACTTATGTCGAAGTTTACAAGACGCCAAAAACAGAAATGTTACTGGCGCGCAAAACTTCGGTGTAGAATTTAACTTCTTGATTTATGAAAAAATGAAAAAAAGATTCATTTTACGAGATATGAGTTCTGCAAAAATACTTTTACTTTATGACATTTCTATATAACTTCTAAGCCACAATTCACTTTTCCAATTGATACCAAAATTATAAATTGGAAGTTATTAATTCATTTACTATTTTAGAGGATGGAACTGCAGTCCTTTGGGACATTTTTATATTAGAAAGGAGCTATATTCCAAAGGAAAATATCGATGTGATCACCCTGACGCGCACGTTCGAAACTATTGTTAACTCAAGGTTAACTGCTCGCTTTAGTTCCGTGTAATCAACCATATCACTAAATCTAACACCACGCTTTTCATAACACCCACCATACACCACACCACACTATACCACAAAAAAAGCACAGTAGTTGAAAACAGTGTCAAGATTTTAGACGCCCACTTAAAAGTTGAGAAAACTGACTTGGACCGATCGAAACATCAGGCTCAACATAACGGAGAGCATTACAAAATATGGAGAGATCAGTCAGGTTGGTAGGACGAACTTTCCGGAGAGCAGGTGATCCCTTTTCGATAAAGGTCAAGATTACGATTTCTTAATTTATTTTGCAGTCCTCCATCGTTTTAAACGTGGGCCGACTGAGCATCACACAGGCTGCCATTGATCGTTACCAGTAGCATTGTAGAGGTGCCGAGTGCGTTATGGTTCACTATTGGGTCTAATAAGGCGCATGCGTCTTCGCAGATGGGTGTCATCCGACTGCAAAGCAAAACAATCAATGTAAGTACCAAGCGCTCTTCCTGTTCACATAATACGTCGCGTAGCTTAATATGTAAAAGCACAGATATACTAGTAGCACTACAGAGTATAATAAAAAAAGGAAACAGAAAACGGAATGTAAGTTTGCGATGCAGCGTGATCAGACAAATCAGAGGTAACACAACAAAAAAGGGCCAAGAGCCCGACAATCTATTGTTTTCTTTATGAGAATCAACCGTGGGTTTTGCTGTACAATCTCCCAGGGTGGCTTAACTGAATTAGAATTTTGTGATCCGCTCTAGTCCAGCTGCACATTAAAGGATTGTTAAACTGAAATTCTCTTGTTGTACCAAGAAAAAAAAATGCAATTTTGACAAATATGGCTAAAATGTTTCTCTTCATGTACTTTGATTAGGCAAAATAACCATAAGATCGATCAATCACGTGAATATGATGGTGAATGGTATATTCCCCCAGGGGTTGAGCCTCTAAGCATGGCAAGAGATAACACACTTCAACGGATGACCACCTTCCCCTCAACTACGTTCCCAGGGGCTTTTCCTTGGACATTGGGAGGGACAGGAACGTGTTTGTCCTCTCCTTAAAAGAATGGACCGTGCCATTATATGAGAATAACTTAGATCCTTTTCATAAACGGCTGCCAATTCTTTCTTTTGTTAGTATTGAAATTAGACTGACTAAACTCGTTTTTGAGTTTGTAATTCAAAAGAATTTTAACTCTCAAACGAGATTTAAAGGTATACAAAAGAATGTTTAATTAGCAGACATTATTTTATGAAACAAGGGTCTATGGCTTCATCAATATTTATAACTGAAAGTTTAAGCACAGCAAGGAAGCTTACGTCATATCCGGCTTCTTCGCGTCGAATTACAGCTTGCGCTTGCGCCTTGAGAGCCAGTAAATCTTCGTGTTCGGAGAGAGAGCCTGTTCTTGGTCTTACTCGAACCAGGTTCACTTCTTCTTCGTCTTCGTCATCTTCCTCCGAAGCCGAGTACCTGTGACGACCATCTGTGGCACTGGTACCTAGTAGTTCATCCGAGGAGGAGTATGGCAACCAGTCGTGAGGGTAGGGACGTTCAATCCGAGCAATCTGCTCCGCCAAATTAGTGAAGGTAGTATTGCTCGTCAACTACGAAAATAAAAGAAAACAGAAAACGATTCAAAGAATAGATACGCCAATTCATACTTGAAATTACGTAAGAAGTTGCATGCACGCTTACAGAAAACACGCACACAGATAAAGAATGAACAATTCGAGGAGAAAAACATGAAAAGCTTGACAAAAAGCATGTATCGTCTAGAAACAAGAAGTAATGAAGAAAGAAAGCGCAAGAAGCATATGTTGAATCACTTCTAGGATCCTTACAATATAACATAACAGTACGGAGCACTGTTTCTAGCCTCTCCCGGGGAAAACCAGGAGAGAATGGGTATGATAATCTCTGTACGTAGACTGTTGAATTATCACAACGATTTTGTCAATAACTAGAGCAATTTCCAACAGTGTCGTAAAACCAAAACCAAACCAATTACTTACCAATCAGACTACTCAGCAAATCTCAAACCGTAGTAAAACTAAAATCAAAGTAATTTTCTAACTACTTTTGACACTCAATTGAAAATCGCTCTAACATCGCGTACAGATTAGCGATTTGAAGCCATCATGTCGAGCAGGTTTCTAATATGTTCCTCTTTTCGTGTTCATTACCTTCCCAGGAGCTTGTCCTGAAGCGTACACATGAGTCATGTGACCTCTAGACGGGTGCTCCCTGAAGATGTCGGGTAACTTGTTTCCTCTGACCCAGCCCTTGAAAACAGTCTGACCGTGATGGTAACCAACATCCTGGAGGAAAACATTCGAGAAATGGACAGAAAAATCACGACGCCTTAGAGACTGAGACCAACTCTCAACA
>JAHPZR010052190.1:0-5000 GCA_019787425.1 Platygyra sinensis
CAATAGAGTGTTTTTGTCTCGCAACTGTCGGTCTGATTTGATGTCCTTAAAACTAGCATATTTGCTCTTGAACTTCGCTATTTGTTTTAAGAACATCAAATTATCAGTCGATAGTTCCTCAACAGAAACGCTCCACTGTTGAAATAGTCAACGAGGCTCAGTCGAGTCGACTATCGCTCTACAATTTTGTGGGTTTTTTTACCCTAAAGTTAAGAATAATTTTCAGTATCAAGAGTAGTGCGCGCACGCGATCATTGTCTATCAGCGGATAGAAAAGGATGAGAGAACCTATAAGATTCGGGGATTCTAAATAGATCGCAGCTTGGAAGCTACTTGCTGATAGACCAAGATTGCACGGGCGTTGCCTTAGGGTAACTTGACGTTGCTTTTATGGCTAATAGACAAGTCGGGTGTGCTTCATTGACTACATTATAACTGTTATTCATACAGATCACACATAGTTTACACTACCTGTACTTATGATAAGCTGGTTAGTTCGCACATTTGTTATCTTGATGACAACACTAGAAAAATATAGACTAAAAAATATTCAGCTGGGAAAAATATCTGTCATTTCTATTTTAAAAAGTCTACCTTTGGATAGTAATTAAATATTTCATACGAGCATTAACAGCCTTTCTACGCTACGCAATTTTACTAGAATACAATATATTTACAATAACACCGGTGTAAAACCATACCCTTAAAAGTCTCCTAATTATCCCGCGCTAAAAGTAAATACCTACTTACTCACTTACTTACTTAATACCTGAACAGCTTTGAAAACAGTTCGCAATCACTAAGTTGTATAGCTTATTATTCGACAGAACTTTTAAACAAAAGCGCACTGAGAGAATTGTGCAATACAAACTGCTTTTGAAACAATCATCAAGTGGTATTTATAAAAGTTACCATCACAAACTAATTGCAGTCCTAGTCTATCAAAATTTGTTTAGCAATTGATAATAAATAAAAATCTGTTTTCTGTTTTATTATTTCATTTTAGTTTTTTAATATATTTTCACGTACCCGGAAACATAAGCCCACAAATAAAGTGTCATCTTTTAGATGTTTTCAACAGACCTTGAGTCCAGGGAAAATTCAGTCTAAGATCTTCCCCGAGCCGCATCACCAAACTGCTTTCCGAACACAACTGAGTTCTTTATGCTTGTCTGAGCCCTTTCATAGCTTTCTTCCAATCCCTTCCTAGCCCTCATCTAGCAACATTGAATTTCAACAGGTCTCCATGTCATGACCCGTAATGGGAAAAGGATCATTAAAAAGTCTTTTCGTCAAGTTTAATTTTTCTTATGAAATTTATTTTGCAGAGTTTGCACACACTGCATATGTTTGTACAACAATCACACAATTACGATAACATTTTAGTCTGGGCAAAAAACCGGATTTTTTCGTACAGTAACTGAACCCCGCCTTTCTGCACCACAGTGCTGGGCTGGGAGCGCTGAAAATTAATTGACTTCATGATTTATCTACAAATCAGTAGACCGTGAGACAAACGTCCTTGGTACACTAAACAAAATAATACCCACGTATAAATGCCCCCCCCGCCCCCCTCCCCTTCTTCAAAACACAGCACATTGTCGCGGAGCTGAAACAATACAACAATCCGCATTGAACTTCGAGTGGTTAGGGAGAGGCAAAAACCACTTCTACCATTTTCTGGCGAGACGTTGAAATCTCCCAAGACGTTTGTTTGGAATCGTAGCCATCTGGTAACCGCTCTTGATCACTAGTTTCTTTTTCCTACTGAGATCATCAAAATAATGTGAAGGTTACGTTTTCAATGGCCCTCTGTGCTACAAAAAACTCGGCAAAAGGTGAAAGGTCACGTGGCAAGTGTTGCACTATGTCTACTAGCGTTATAGGAAATGTGTTTCGAACGTGCATGCCGGCCATTGTGTTAACCTACGTATTTTACTGCGCAAATTTTACACAAAATATACATCATCATCGTGTCCCTGGTAGTAGTCGTTTATATCTTCTTCAGGGTCAGAACTGCTCGATGACTCAGCCATGTCATCCTCAGGAGATATTGAAGCGATTTGTCGCGGAATTGGTAGATTTGACTCAGCTGTCTCCATTTTGCCCTTTGAAGGTGACATCAAAGGTTTCAGCGACGGCGCAGCGCCCAGTCCACAGAGTTTTATCATGCAGACTCGACCTGAGGATGTGAAACAAACAGCTAGGTCTTCTTCAGGGGACACGGCCATGGCAACAATTTTTTCCTTTTCCTGCGTTAGTCTTGCGAATGCAACAGCTTTCAACTCACTTAAGTCCCATAGAAAGACTACACCATCGACACCGTAGGAAATGAGATAACGGTTTACTTTTAAAAACCGACAAAACTCAATTCTACCAAGATGGCCGCGAAGAACTTGCTTGGAGGGATTGATGTTAGGAGCAACGAGATTGTAGATAAGAATCCTATTATCGATGCAGCAGACTAAAAGCTGATTGTCTAACGAGACAGTGCATTGACCGAACTTGGCAGAGTGGTAAGGCCTCTCCACTCCAAATCTTCGACACATGTCTTCAGGGTATTCCAAGATCACAATCTCATAATCACCGCACAAGATTACAAGTCGTTTGTCCCATGAAAAGCAACAGCATTCTATCGTTAGCAAACTTGGTGATTTGAGGGAAGCTGCCATTACTTTCTGCTGAACATCCCACACATAGAGATGGGGATAACGTCTGCTATCCTGGATACAAAAGAGAAGTAAGGTGCTGTCAGCTGAAAATGCAGAACATGCAACCGTGAACTCGCATTTTGATTCATACACTGAGTAAAGAAATTTCTTCTCTCCTGCGTTGTCTGCAAAACTGTACAACTCCACCTTAGTTTTCTGATGAATGGCAATTAGGCTTCCATCTGAAGACAACAAACAATCTTTCACAGATAGCACATCGGGTTCTGTCAACAAAGACTGGCAAATGAAGGAAATACTTTCTTTATTAGCCGTAATTGCCCATGACGTAATCTTCGAATCAGAACTGACTGACAGAACAGTATTACTTGAGCAGAATATTGCTGAAATAGATTTTTCCACATCTGACAATTTCACAGGTGATACTGCAAAGAACTTGAAAGGATTGAATAAACTTGTCAAAGGGATTTCTCTTTCTTCGGTAACGCTACGAAACAAATAGCCAAACTGCCTTTGTTTTCTCAAGTAGATAAGGTTACAGCCCGACACACTCGTCAGTACTTTACCTGTCTGGAGAGATAACATGTGCAGTGAGCCTTCGCAGGAATAAACAAAATAGAGATCATCAATCGTAAGCGTAAAGTGTGTGAATTTACTGACGATATGTTCCGAATTTCCGTGATGATCAACATGTCGATCTTGATTTCCTGTCTGCAACAAGCGCATTCCCCGCACATCACCTCTCCCTATCCGTTTCGTTTCTGGCGACACGGAAATGCCAATTTCTTTGTTTACGTCACACACGAGATTCTGAAAACCTTTATCAAAGTAGAATTCCTCGACGTGGAATTCCTTCATCACTGGGAACATTATACATTCTCCTTTCCGCTTCAGTTCCATCTTCAGTTTAAATCTCTGCGTCTCCTCAAACAACAAAGGCATCCACAATACACCAAATTCCTCTGTCCGTTCTATTTCTGGTGAAACGCAAATGCGAATTTCTTCGTTTCTGTCATAAACGAGATTCTGAAAACCTTCATCAGTATTTGTACGAAAGCAAAACGTGAATTCCGCACCGTGGAACTCCTTCATTACTGTGGACATTATACGTTCCTCCTTCCTCATCAGTTCCATCTTCAGTTCAAATCTCTGGGTCTCCTGTAACAACTCATGCATCTTCAGTACACCATATGTCTTTATTCGTTTCGTTTCTGGTGAAACGCAAATGCGAATTTCTTCGTTTACGTCATAAACGAGATTCTGAAAACCTTCATCAATATTTCTAAGAATGCCACACTTTAATGCCTTACTGTGCAATTCCTTTAACGTTGCAGATATTTTACAGTAACCCACCCACGGCGGTACCGTCCTCAGTTCCAATCTCTGCACCTCTTTTAACAACTGCATCTTCTCGGGCGTAGGCAGCGATATCCAACACCGCGCAAGGCGATCTTTCAGTGCCTGCACCTCCCTCAAGGGCATTGGGGTAGAGTTAACCTCCAGCTCCGCAATCGGTGAATAACTTGGACTCCTAAACCGTGTATAGGATTTCTCCTGTTTCTCTAGACTCACTAGCAAGCGAGACCGCTCCTGCTCCAGTTGCCGACTGTTCCACTTCAGCTCCCACACCGACTCCAGATCCAATTCCAATGCATGCTTAAAACAAAAACTATCACGGCAGAACAAAGCATTTACCACAGCAATGTTACAAACTGACATGGCTCTCTCTGTTCCAGTGCAACCCATTTCCCGTGCACGTTCTCTAAAAGCACAGGTCACGTGGCACAAATACGTGATAGGATTGAGTTTAATACCCTTTGAAAACACTTGCTGTAACAAAGGCATCCCAGTCTGTAGGTCCCAAACCTGAAGATGAAATATCAGAGGGTAAAGTTCAATGACTAACTGTCGCACAGCTGACAAGGATAGTTCTCGATTTGACTGAGTTACCTCTTTCACTCTGTTACAGTAATCACATGAAGGATTGTAATTAACGAGATGCTCACGAGTCTGACCGAAGTATTTTGTCAATCCTAGAAGATGGAAGAAGCGTTTGTTCTGCACTCCTGACTCGCTATGCAGTGTTTCATGACAACAACTTACAGTCATCTCATCGTCTCGGCTTTGTTCGATCTCCTTTAGAGCCCACAGAGAGAGCAAGTTGAACAAACAAGATTGATCTTGGCAGATACGTGCAGTTGGGCTGGACTTGAAGAAACCCTTTTTCACGACAATGCACTGTCCTTTGGGAGCAAACACGCCCCATTCGTAAATGTGAGAATTGCCCGAGAACTGAGGAAAGTCCTCGACGCAACGCCGCTCAACAGAAAA
>JAHPZR010052190.1:12500-30000 GCA_019787425.1 Platygyra sinensis
TAACGTGCTGTTGTACCAACTTCAGCAGATCAGGATCCACAGTGGCGTTCATACACAGTATGGTTCCTTTAATAAAAAGAAAGGAAGCAAGCTATTAACGAATTAATTCACTAATATGACTACATCCTCACATATTCATTTCCAGACGTCAGGTCGGTCAGTATACTGTGCAATTGTCTTGTGTTCTTGGGCAAGACACTTCAGTCCCATTAGTGCCTCTCAACTGTGTAAACTGACACTAGAATAACCTGTCAATAAGCTAAGGGGAAGGGTGGGTGAGTCCAAGACTGATGTCATCGACTAGCATTTGATGTAGGAATACCTAACTTATAATCGCCTGGTCAGGTCATAACGCTGCATTTAGGAGTCAGATATTTATACCCATGGCATTCGCCTGCAGACTAAACGGTTGAAAAGCTTTTTGACTTTGACTTCCTTTTAGCTGAGCCAAAACACCCCTCCTCCACCAGATGATAAGCTACCCAATATCGTGCAAAAGAAGCATTTGACAAGTTAACATTTCACTAAGGCAACTTAACGCATGTCTGACGTTGAAAATTCTTTCTCTTGTTCACCTCTAGTAGCAACAATTGACCAGGCTATGATATGAACTGCCAAAGACTAAAACTACAACAAAATTGAATCGTCATGGACGTTTAAAAGAAAAAAATGTCAATACGGGTGTCGGGCTTGTACCTTTCAATTCCCAGTCTTGCAATTCTCCTAAAAGATTTCTCTCGATGATGGAGCCAAACCCAATGCTTTCACTAGCGTTTCCATATCGTTAAAACTCTGTGATAATTCACTGGATCCCAGTCACTGAATACACAGTGAGCCCAGGTATTTCTAGCCTGTCTAACATGATTAGAAGCACTCTGTACAGCTGGAGAGAAGACTGGTACTTTACCAAGCAGGGTGAGCACTGCAGATGCATCACAGTGTTCATCAAAGGCGTTAAACTTTGCCATGTGGTTCTCTACATAGAGCCTGGCAAAGTCAACATGTGATGTCACTCGGCAGTCAAACAAGGAGTAATTGAACCTTCCACCTGCCAGCCTGGGAAATGCATCATTACCATTGATGTTCTCATACTTCAAAATGATGGCCTATACTAAGTCGCCTAGCTGTGATCTGGGTATCAATATTGTGGTTTGTTTGACAATCACCATATTCCTTCAGAACCCCTTGTTCTACAAAAGAGCGTATTTGAGTAACCAGGACCTTGTTGAGAGCAATTCCAAAGACTAACCATCTTTTCTGGTAGTCTGTAACACCATGTAGTGTGGAACTAAAAAGAGTCAACGACAGTATTTAATTCTACATTACTGTAGGGCTACAATTGAAAAGACAAATGATAAATGTATGGTTCTAGAAAATTATCCATACCTCCACAAAGGATGGTTATTAGATTTGTATCCCTCCCCCAACCCCCTCCTAGAATTTCCAGCTTTTTACTTTTCCATTAAGAATCTGTATCAAGTTTTTGGTCAGGTCACAGACAGGGTAAAAAAATCCAGGTTTTAGTCTTAAATAGGGCAAGGGGTTTGGGAAGCAACTGCATAACCCATTCAATTTTTCTGGAGCATCCCCTTGGGGGATCTTGCTTCACTGTATAGCACATGAGCTGCCCTCGTACGGGCTAGCACAATTACATGTGTAAATTTCCTCCAAGAATAGGCCTTGAAAAGTGCATCTGTTTCAGTTGATGACACAGTTGCAGACAATATTCAGCCTTCAAGCATAACATCAACTTTGGCTTGATAAGTACATTTCTTGGTGTAGCAAATTATGTCTGATTGTATAGTCTTCCTGTATCCTTACGACTCTATTTTTGCTCCATTTCGATATAATAAACCAAAGAAATTTGCACTTACCCCCTTGAAAGTGCAACTGCTGTTCCCATTGATACTCTTCTCACACAATGGTCAGAGTGTTGTTAATGTACATGTGCACCCTGCAGCTAGAAAAAAACATGCCATTAATGAGACAGTATTCTAAATGTAAATATAGGTTACAGCCAGCTGGTGACTGAGGTTTCTCAACCTTGATACTAATAAAGTTTTTCAGAGGGAGAATCCCAAATGAAAAGGTTGAGATGCTTGTCGGAAAACTTGAATAGAACCTCTGCAGGAGACAAATCTGGTTGGGCTCTATAGCTACATTTGACCCTGAAAGATACCACTTAAAACAGAATGGGCTTTATTATCAGCTGGTGTTCAGGAATCGAAGAGAGCCCACACTAATAGAATTAATGGACAGAGAAGACCAGCAGAAATCACACCTTAAGAGGAAAGTAAGGGCATTTTTTTAATTATTATTCCTCCAAGTGCACCCTAAAAGAGAATTTCGCAGCTAGAAATGTCCTTCATCCTTGATTTATAGCCCTGAGTAAGATGAGCATCCATGATCTTTTCTTATAGAGATCCTCCACAGGGAGTGTTTTTAATCTGAATGTCTACTGTAATAGCAGATGTTACTTCAAGGGTTCAAAATGGCATTTATGGATGGAGCTGCTTCCTGCTAAAATGCTGATTGGGCAACATTGCAAAAATCTATGACAATTTTCAGATGGTAACAATGCACATTAGAGCCAGAAGGTACACAGGGAGGCTAATTTCTCATACGTTTCCTTAGAAAACCATTGAAGAGTTTACATGGTAGACAGAGGTAGGCACCTGGCTAGGCGGAATAGCTTTTTTGCCATGTAAACTGTTTGTGCGCGGGCTATTCCGCCAAGCCGAGGTGAGATAAACCTCAAAACATGGCGGCGCAAGATGAATTTTTTGTAGCTACCATTTTGCCAGTGTTATCTACCGAACAGAATGACGGTCAATCTGAAGAGATCAATGTAATTGATGAGTCTAGGCAGAGAACATGCCCATGCATGATGAATTTTTTTGTAGCTACATTTTGCCAGTTATCTACCGAACAGAATGACAGGTCAATCTGAAGAGATCAAGTAATTGATGAGTCTCAGGCAGAGAACATGCCCATGCAGGAAGCCAGTTTGTTTGTTCGTGCTCAGCAGCCGCTCAAAAGACAGCCCACACAGCCCACTCACTGTCCTGGTTAGGTGAGTTGCATGTAAAGGCAGGTATGTGTCAACCCTTTTAAGCTGGGTAGCCGCTATGAAGGGTATGGTTCTCAAGCAGTTTACTCTAACATAGGGTATATAAAATCAGAGCAGCAAGTTTAAATTTCACGACTCAGCCTCTACAAGGTTAATAGATGACTATCATCAAACGCTACTGGATATTATTAACTGTCAAAATCAGTTTCTGGAAAACAGCTAGTCTAGGACAGAAGTGATTTGGGGAGTTACTCTAGTATAGGGTAGCAAATTCAGCTGAACTAGTTCTGGTATAGGCTAAGGGTTCCAGGGTCCCAGCAGCACATCCCCACCCAGAAATTCCTAAAGTACCTTCCTTGGGTGCTTGCACTTATTTTGCACTGAGTGCAAATCAGTGCAGAGTTTGTGTGGGCTTATGGCTAAATTAAACATTGTTTTCGCAGTATTTATAGCGCAGCAAATTCACCTGTCTGAAATGACTACACTAGCTTTTTTGCGTTCGACAGAACGCAGTTAATATTTCATAATGCATAAAAATTTTAGATCTGTGAATCTAATATGTATCCAATCGTATGGCAAGCCAAGCATGACAAAAGTGGGTTGAGTTGAAAATCACCTATCGAGTCTCAGTGATCGATGTGTGAGAATGAGAAATTACTGTGCGAGATTGGAAAATCACTACGTGAGATCAGAAAATCACTGTATGAGAAATTAAAATTGCTATACGAGAATAAAAAAAGTTCATGCGAGATCATAAGTACCAATCGAGAATGAAAAACTGCCATGCAAGATTTAAATTAACTGTTGAGAATGAAAAATCGTTGTGTGAGAAAAAGAAATCACCATTCGAGATTATCGATTGGTTTTTTCTGAGCCGGTGATGCATAACCAGTCAGCGGAAGAGTATTTTGGCGGGTCAGTATAAAACATGGACTGGCGGACTACGGACTACGGACTACGAACTACGGACTGGTTATAAAACACGGACACAGTATAAAACGCGGACTAAACATTAGGGACTGGGTATAAAACGCGGACCGAGCATTACGGACTCGGTATAAGTCACAAAATTGACGAGCTGTATGAATTTTCGAATGATTCAAGCCATGTATAAATGTTTTGAAAGATCAACGGCCAGTCGAGTGAATTGAGGAGAATTCGAACGCGACATGTCACGCTGTCATTTATACGATCATGTATTAAATAAATACACATAAATTCGGCCACGGCGAAACTGATGAACAAAATGTTGACAAATAGAATAAACGACATTGCACAAGGATAGCAGCACTGCACGCTTATATAGCCTTGGAAAAGGAAGGGGAAAAATAAAGTTCTTACAACACGGGGAACAAAAAGTTAAAGGAATATGAAAATGAGAAACTATTACTTGCTTGGTGATCGGACCAGCGGCACTTTCGAAATAATTGCCTCGGTCTCTTCGGATCGAAGATAATTCGATCTCACGGACTGATAACTTTGTGAATGTGAATGTTTTCAGCAGCGTTTACATGCTCCTCATGTACTGTCTTACAGGAAATCGAATATTTGCAAGAAAAGAAGAATTAATATATGAAAACTATATATCGCAGCCCTTACCTCCAATGCCGGCCATCTTGGGTGAGTCAATACCACAAGGACAGCAACATGTTTCGTCTGCTCAACAAAGTTAAGCCCTGTTCGACGGGGATAGTACTTGGGTGGGTGACCAAATACGAATACCCCGTGTTGTAAGAACTTTTTTTTCTTTTTTTTTTCCCTGCCTTTTCAAAGGCGATATTAAGCGTGTAGAACTGCCATCCTTGTGTAATGTTGTTTCTTCTATTTATCAACTTTTTGTTCATCATTTCGCCGTGGCCGAATTTATGTGTATTTATTTAATACATGATCGTATCAATGAACAGCGTGACATGTCGCGTTCGAATTCTCCTCAATTCACTCGACTGGCCGTTGATCTTTCAAAACATTTAATCATGGCTTGAATCATTCGAAAATTCATACAGCTCGTCAATTTTGTGACTTTCAGTGTCTTCTATTTCTTTTTCGGCAATCGAATATGGCAAGAGATTGAGTGTGGTTAAACCTGCATGAGTGGGCACTTTTGGGAAATGAGACTTCTATAATTTATACAGATAGCTTCTATTTATGAAAACGTTCGTGCGAGAATTTATTCAATGTAGAAGCTTTCTTCGTGTTTTATACCGAGTCCGTAATGCTCGGTCCGCGTTTTATACCCAGTCCGTGTTTTATACCCAGTCCCTAATGCTTAGTCCGCGTTTTACACCTGAGTCCGTGTTTTATACCCAGTCCGTAGTTCCTAGTCCGTAGTCCGTAGTCCACCAGTCCATGTTTTATACTGACCGCCAAAATACTCTCCGCTGACTGGTATGCATCACCGGCTCAGAAAAAAACCAATCGATAATCTCGAATGGTGATTTCTTTTACTCACACAACGATTTTTCATTCTCAACAGTTAATTTAAATCTCGCATGGCAGTTTTTCATTCTCGATTGGTACTTATGATCTCGCATGACATTTTTTTATTCTCGTATAGCAATTTTAATTTCTCATACAGTGATTTTCTAATCTCACGTAGTGATTTTCCAATCTCGCACAGTCATTTCTCATTCTCACACATCGATCACTGAGACTCGATAGGTAATTTTCAACTCAACCCACTTTTGTCATGCTTGGCTTGCCATACAATCGTGCACACCAATTTGGCCCCCCCAAAAAATTATTCAGAGGCAAAATTCTTCAGGGGGCGAATGACGTCATGTCCATGCTCGTAGCGTCTGCATGCTGTTCGAGTTCCGTTATGATTATCTGTTGTATTAAGCCAAGCATAGCGTGACAAAGCGTGACAAACAATTATTGGGATAAGCTTTGATTTCATAATTATGCACTAGTCATTTGTTTCCCCTGCTACCCCACCCCCACAACATAGCGGGGGAATTTGCAAACAAGCGATGCTAATTATGGGGAATTCCACCACCCACCAGGGCAGAATTTTTTGCAAAACCACCACCCCAGGACTAGCTGAAAGACCTTGTAAAAGAAGGGATTGTCTATTTCTGGGTTAAATACATTTTGAGAAACAACAACTATTAGGAATGTTTGAACCAGCTTAAAATACTTACCACTGAGGTTGTTTGCAGTATAGCTTTTTGATCAGACAAATAGTGTGGGAGAATAACCAATAAGCCGAGAGAAGACTTGAAAATCGTGAGCCATGCCAGCAACAAACACAGATGTTTGGTACCCCTTTCTTGAACTCGTTCTTGTCGAGAGAAACCTGGCCACGTGGGTGGCTGTCACAATACGGGGCATATGTACTACATTTTGTTTTTTAAGCACTTTTAGTAAGGGCTAGGATTTAGGAAATTGTGATCGCAAAATTATTAAGAAGATAAATTCAAGATAGCTATAAGCTAGTTCGCCTTTTCAGAAGGAAGTACAGATTTCAGTTGGCAAAAACATTGCTACTTTATGGGGGTTTAAAAGGCATTTGAGATTCTAAAGCAAAAAGGGACAAAGAAAGTGCATTGGTAGAACATACATATGACGAGAAATTCAGAGTATTTTAATACACTAGGGGCCACGTCCTTGGGACTAGTCCCATGAAACTGCTTATGCCATTATATAGTAATTTAAGTCGCAGAACATGAGTTTTGTCCAGGGCCGTTTTAAATTGGGCTAATTAGGTGGGAGCAGTAATACACAACAAAGAACACAATGCATTATGTCCCTAGGCAGAGCTCAAACCCACACTGCTTGGTTCAGTATACTAACCATGAAGTCACCATGCCTCCAAAAAAAGGCAATTGTTAGAGGTGTGTTGCAGGATTGTTGAAGGCTTGTTTGTAGGAGAGGATGCACATGCATGGTGGTCTTAGGACAGTGATAATGGAAGAGGTAGATGAGCATCATAATGGTAACTAGGGGGTTAAGTTTTAACTTAGCAAGATAGAAATGAGTTGCCCTGCAGTGCAAGAACTTCAGTAAGTTGCATTGCAGCCATTTGAGAAGAAGTGACCTGAAGGGCAGGCAGGTTGGTTGAATCCTGTGTACATGGGACCCTAAATAATATTTTAAATTTGTATCCTGTGTAAAGCTTTGCATGCAATGAAATTGCCTCTTTCCAACCCTTTGTGGCAAATCAGAATCTGTGAAGGAGAGTAGCGTGTGTGACTGGTCACTACATCTGACAATATGTACATTGGCTGCATACCCAGGTAATAAGTTAGAGTTCTGGTCTGTCAAATTGTTGTCAAACCTGCTAAACCTGGGATCATTGATTTTTACAGAAAAGATAAATTAAGTTCAAGCAGCAATTGGCTAGGAAGTGGGCACCTGCCATTGTAAGTTACAATCATCTCAATTTGCTGGCAGATGTCCAGTCTCCTGATTTTTCCAATGAGCTCCCTAAATCCTTATCTGGTGCTGTGGACTGATATGTCAAAGACAGTTCTGTTGGCAGAGCTCCATGAAAGAGTAACTGATGTGCATATATCAATGAGAGAACAATGGTCAAGTTTGCAGACTTAACGAGTCAGTGTGAAAATTGAGTCATGTATCACTGTTTAGCATATGGATTGGACAAGGGCAATAACAACTCCTCCAGGAATACCAAGCCAAGAAAAAGAGGCACATTTTAGCTGATGACAGAGGTGGCAAACCTTGCTTAACAATGCCTTCAAACACAAGATCTTGACTCTAGTTAAATGCATAGTTTGGTACATCAAATAATATGGCATCTGTATATTGTTATTGAATCCTTTAAGCCGTAATTTCTGGTCCATTTGATTTAATGAACCAATCATGATGCAAAGAAATTTGCACTTACCCTCCTGATAGTGCAACTGCTGTTGCCATGGAAAATTTTCTCACATAACAGTCTCAGTTAATGTGCATCCTGTAGTAAGACAAAAAAAATGCAACAATATTCTTTGTAAATACAGGTGACAGCCAGCAAGTGAGTGATTTTGTTCAACATTGATATTAAGACCATAGGAAAAGATTGAGGATGCTTGTCAGAAATTGAAATTTAACCCCCCCCCCCCCCCCCCCCCAACCTCTCACCAAAAAGAAGGGATCAATCTGGGTGGAGAACAAGCCATATATGACCCCTAAAAGAATTAACACTTAAACCAAACTGGGTTACACGTGCTGTTCAAGGGGGAGCCCACACTAGTAGACCAGACTTGTGGAGAGACCAGTGGAAATCGGTCCTTAATTAAGCTGGAAATAAGAGCATTTTTAAAATTATTACTTCCCCGAGTGTACCTAAAATGACACTTTTGCAACTAAAAATAGCGGTGTTTCGTCATGAACACCCTAAGTAAGACCAGAATCGTCAATATACCACGGTAAGACAAGAAACATCCCTGACCTTTTCATATCAGTCCTCCCTAGGGCGGCCTTTTATGTGACTGTGGTAAAAGCACCTCAGAGGAGTGTGAATATTTTATCTATTTTAATGTAAGGAATTTAGATTAGGTCACATGACATTAATGAATAAAGCTGCTTCCTGCCAAAATTCTCTGATTGGGCAACATCGCAAAATTCACGACATCAGATAGTGACACTAGTGCATTACAGAGCCAGTTAGAAGGCACACTGTCAAAAATTTTAAGCCTAAAGCAGGCCTGCACTTAATGTTGTCCCAAAGAAACTGTTTATTAGGTCATTTAATTTCCTATTGTGCAGTTCCCTAGAAAAGCCATATCTATACCTGCCAACTTTTTCTGAGATATAAGCATGAGATTTTTATCCTGGGAGTGCTGGGATTTTTGAAGACGACACGACCATTTCTGAAGATTCCCGAAGAAGTCCGAAGCCTTCCGAAGACGTGCGAAGTCTTCCGAAGTCTTCCGAAATCTTAGGACGCGCTCCTACTTCCTAGCCCCATGTTAAGCCTTGTGATTTCCTCGGCTTCGTTGAATATTTTTTCCTGAAACTTTCCACGACAATCTCCCCGTTGCACAGCCAAGCAGCTAGGTCGATCAATGAAGAAAACTGCTTCGTGTAAGAAGGCGACAGAGTTACCTGGCTTAAGAACTCATCGCTGATTGGCCAGAAAAATATTTTTCTGGCCAATTAGCAGGACGGAATTCGACCAGTTCTGGAACTGGTTCGGTAAGTGTAAGTTCCCAGGGGCTCTCCAGCTCTTGAAGTAAACTTTCGCCCGAAAATATTGCTTGCCTGAAAATATTGCATCGTCCCATCTAGTAGCCCCTGGGTTTCCGAGGATGGCCAAACTCCCAAATTACATCACTTTGATAGCAGGAACACAAAAGCATTTCAGATAATTACTCTGAATTTTTTTCCTCTATTTAGTTTATCTAGCATTCTACTCTCTCATAAATAAGGTTTCCTCTTAATCCTCTCTATTAAATCAGTTTCCTTTTATTCCCATGCCAAAATCAAGTGTCAGTGTTGAATTGTATTGCAGGGCCTGATGTTTACATTGCAACTCAGTGGGAACAGTGGAAACCAAAAATAACATGTACAGGCAGCACAGATAAGAAACTCAAGCCCCCTCGCAACATTCCTCTACTGCCTGCGCCAGCCATAGTGCCTTACTGGCATTTCGGTGATCTAGCAGTTTTCTCCCCCCTTAGCCTCCCAGGGATATTTAGGCTTTAGGGCTGCATATAACCGCCTATTCCTTGTTATAAGGATAAATTCTACCTGTGAAATTTTGTCTGTAAACATATCTTTGACCCTCGTGCTAGCATCAGGGGTGTACAGTCTTACCTACTTGTAAACGGGCTTTTAAGGTGGCTCCCTAGAGTTTTACTGAGACTCAATAGTGTGCGCTACCATTGCCTGCCAAACGTCAGCATTAATCGCGCGTTCAAAAATGACGCAAGTAACCCTAAACAGAAACAAAATAACTTCAGCACTTGAAAGGCATTAAATCACTTCAGTATAAGAAGCTATAGTTTTAAACTCCGTTCAAACATGTGTTTAAGCCTAGGGCCAGAAAAATATGAGAAAAAGCTCATAAATAACCTCTAAAAGAGCTCTAATTTACTCTTGCTTTCTCGCACGCGATACATGGCGTCATAGGAGCGCGCCGAAATGAATACCCACGCGCGATACCAGGTGTGTTTTTCTGATTTTTGTGACGTCACGTGAAAAAATAAATGCTAAGTTTCTCGCGTTTCCTTCGGTGATTTTTTTTTTAATTTGGCTCAGTTGTAACCACATACAATTCCTATATAAAATACCCTATTTTTGCCAAAATCTGTCAGAGCTAATCTCATATATTTAGAATAATGAGAAATTACAGAATATGGGAAAAACCGTCTGAGCAACTTTGACTTTTTACCAGTTCAAAATGTCAGGGAATATCATTTCCATGATGTGGCGAAATATGAAAAAATTTCACCGAAGGAAAGTATAAATATTAAAGGGGCACTGTCACGGTATTTTAGCATCATTTTACAATGCCGAAACATGTTCCTGCATCAATGGAAACCCAACAATAATGACACAGTTTTGTTATGTAGGACCTTATCACTACACCGAAACCATTCATTGCCGCCTAGCACTTAATTAGTATGGCAAGGATGGAAATGGATTGAAATTTGAAAAAACCAGCCAGTTTTTTTCAAATTCTAGAGCCATTCCTTGATAATATTGCCAGAAATTCATTATGGTTTACTCTCTGAGCCACCATTCTTTTGATATATTTCTTCTAGTCCATTTGAGCATTTTGGGAACAAGTAAACGTACCAGGTAAAGATTTTAGCAACGAATGAAGCTGAAAACAGCAAAACTCCTGTGACAGTGCTCCTTTAAGGAGTTTAGGTCAAAGTGAGGAAAATATCTGCCCGTCATTAGATGAGATGTTACCATGGTAACGGCCTTAATCCAAAAATTGACAACCAAAACATAAGCCTTATTTTAACAGTACCCAGAACAGTACCCATACTGGTAAATCTCTAAGGGGAAAACTTTAAGAGAAATTAACTACGTTTCCTTTCCTAACTCGCGCTCTAAAGGGAGGGTGTTTCGTAATAACTCTAGGGAGCCACCTTAAAATCAAAACAACTTGGCCACTCATTCACTACACTCATCAATGCAAATGAATCAATGCAGAATTTACGTGAGGGCACATCTGCTTTGCAGTATTTTTGGGCAGTGAAATCGCCTGTCTGAATGCTACACTAGCTCAGTTATATCCTTTTCCTTTAAAACGCATTGGCCGTTGTTATGCTAGGGACGTTAATGTCGTCTCGGACGTTAAAGCTGTCTCGAGACAGCTTTAACGTCTAGTGTAAAAACGAAAAATAAGGAAGACGCTTTTAACGTCTGTCAACTTTAACGTCCTCTTTTAAGAGCGTCTAAACGACGCTCTTACCAGTCTACTTTAACGTTTAAGACATTAAACCTGTCTAGTATAAAAACATGACGCCCTTAACTGCCTGCCATGTTACCATCTAGTAGATCTGTTCGTCTGTTGACGGGCTAAAAGTTGCTTGTTTCCATTGTCGTCCGAGTGTAGGACCCAGTCTTTTTTATAAAAAAGGTAATTTTTTAGTGCAGAGTGCACTATTGGGATGGTTTGGGGGGTTGACGCCGCTAACGCACTATGGAAATAAGGCAATAAGGTGTAAACTTTAATGTTTGTTTAATTAATTAATTTCAATTAATTAATTAGCCTTGTTTGAGGGGGTGGGGTAGGTACCTTTGATTGCTACGTAAAATGTACTATACTTACATTTCTTCTTAAATAACGTCACAAAACTATATATGGTTCCAATATTCTCTTGTTATCCTAGTGGTACTATTTTCTTAAGAACATAAGCGATTTTACACGAAACGCATGCGCAGATTGATTAGCGTTAGTGTTAACTATATGTTAGGTAAACGATACATTTCATACACAATTATACACAAACATTTAGTGCTTTTCCTTGTGGTTGAACACAGTATGTAAGACGCATGCGCTCTAGCATTGTCAGCATGATACAATCGTTCTCGAGTTCAGATTCATGCGTGCAATACTCTCGTCTTAACGGGCGATAGCAGTTATATTTCAGGTTATGTCAGTTCCCTCTTTTAGTGCAAAGAACGCTTTTCTGACAGCGTATCTTTTGGAATCATCCCTAGCTCGGTTGAAAAATGCCGTGTGCTGTTTTCAACTATTTCGTGTTTGCTAAGCTTTAAACAGGGAAACGAATGGATCGCCCCAGCCGCTTTTATTTTCTCTCCTATGAAAGAGAACAAGAAGTTCACAAATGTATTCACCCGAAACATTTCTGCGTTAGCGGCATTAAAATTAGTAATGTCGTGACAAAAGAAACTTCCCAAATATTGCTGTAGACACTGTGGCACTTACGGAAACCGCAAATAAATTTAGTCAGTCATTGAGGGGACTCATTCAGCGATGTAGGATATAATTTTGGTCATGTTGAAACGCTTCTCGGTTGTATTAATCGACATCATTGTGTATTTTGAACTGGTTTACTGTTAACACCAACGGTGGCAACCTAATAAGCACGTGCTATTCCGAGACACGACGTGACTATTTGATAATTAAATTAGTAATTGTTTATCGATGAAATGAAAATTTGCCTCTTGATTGAAACAAAATCATTCTTCTTCCAATTTTTTTATAAGGTAAAAACATTATTCCATTTTTCTCAGGAAAAAAGCGAGCATATCTTCTTTGTATGTTTTTGAGAAAACAAGGGTATCATGTTACAAACTTTGCGAGAAAAACAAAAGTATCAAGTAACAACTGTTGGTGATGAAAAACTAAAATTATCGCGTTTGCCAATTCAACGTATTAATGAATTTAGAATGAACGAAATTCAACGTAAAACACCACAGTAAAATTTAAAACCGTCTTGACAAACAGTAATTGTAAGTTATTTTAGGGCCTTGAACTAACAAGTTACATACAAGCAGCAGATGACTCAAAACGTACTTACAGTCCTGCATAACACTCTGCACTATCTGAGATTGTCTCACTAGTCTTTGTTAGGCCGTGTATGCGTCTCGTTTTTATACCAGACGCCTTTACCGTCTTAGACGTTAATGTTGTCTAGACAGCTTAAACGTCTCTAGCATAAAAACGGCCATTCTCACTAAACGGCTTAATAACTGTGTATCAAGGGTATCAGAAAACTAAGTTCGGTTTGCTATATCATTTGCAGAGAAAAAAGGCGTCAAAATACACCAAGGCATCTCCAGCATTTAGCAGTGTGGTATTGTCAGCTTACCTTGTAATTCTTCTCTATTTTTCCCGCAGCAAAAGGCCTGAGTTTACACACAATCTCCTAAACAACCTGAGCTGGTCCGGAATCGATCGTCTGGAAATGATCTGTGTGCATCGAAAGCGGAACTAGCTTCCGGGATGATTACTCTGTTCCAGTCTTCCACGGTCTGGGTTAGCTGTGTGGGCAGGTTAACCAGGTCAAATGAACCAACTTAGGCTGCTTACGCATCTTCTCTCAGCCATTTTATAGCGACGAAATGCTAAAAAAAAAGATGTATCAGGAAACTTGTGCGGAAATTTTTTTCAAAGCTGTAAGAAGAACTTAAAAGGTCAAAAGTACGAAGACAGCCGATGGGTTCACGAAAAGGTTTCCAAAATCATCATCATCATCATCATCGCCGTCGTCGTCGTCATCATCATCATCATATCATCGTCATCATCATCATATCCTCGTCATCATCATCATCATCATCATGTCATCGTCATCATCATCATCATTAGCCTCATCATCATCATCATCATGTCCTTTTTCCTCTTAGGGAAATAGGGCCTTGCGTTCTCTCTCTCCAATACATGGCACAAAAAATAATTTCTGTTTATTTGAAAGGCCTTTCAAAATACAGAAAAATGGCGTCTTTTTTCTTTGAAATATCTTTTTTCGTTTTAGAGATTGACGTTTTTCTAATATGCAAATAATTAGATCAGTGATGATGTCATACTACTGCAACTGAAAAGTTGTAAAAACTGAATAAAAGGTATCTCTGGAAATATGAGAGTAGTGTTCTTGAAACTTGGCACCATAAATGTCCATCACAAAAGAAACAAATTACACCTTAGTGTTGTTGCCATAGTAACTCTTTCGGCCCCAGGATCCCACTTGGAACAGATACAGTTCCCATGCTGTCGTAACTCCCATCAATAGATTGTGTGGGGTAGATGGTTCTTGGTTAAGACAAAAATGAAATGGAACCAAAACTCTGCTTTGTGAGGTCATTGTTGTCTTCACTGCTGCGTTTTTGCGTCAGTGAGTCGTTCGAGGGGAAGGTTTTGGATCTGAATACAAACCTCATTTTACTGTTGGAAACGGCGGAGGAGTTCGCTAGCTGTTGGGCGGGCATTATTCTCGTTTTTCGTTGTGTTTTTGTTCAACGTTCCATAGTGAAGTTTAAAATAATCGTCGATACCGCGTCTTTCTTGGGCTCATCCTCGGTGCAAGAAACTGTAACTCTCAACAGTGACGTAAAACAAAGAATACAATGTAATAGACCCTAACCCTAACAACAGCGACAAAACAAAGAAAAACTTCACAGGTTTTTACACCGAGGTAAACTCCTCTCTCGAGCACAAGTTGACGAAGCTTGAAAGAGGATCCCAACAAACTCCGTACCGCAAGATTTTGTTCAAAGTTGCCTTCGGTATAGCCTCCCATGCAGACGTTCTTAGGCTTGTCACGCGTTGGGGAGAGGAACGCGTGACAAACGCACGAAGTCGTTTCCGAAGTCTCAAACTCATGATGTCAGTTTATTCCAACAAGACCTTGACATTCTATCCTGCTGGGCTGCTACCTGGCAAATGAATTTTAATTTAGTTAAATGTAACATCATGTCAATGACTAGGTCTCCCCTTAAGTTTCCAGCTGGTTATACAAGCTCTGTAATAGCCCACTGGAATCAATTTCTTGCCATGAATACCTTAGTGTTTTTATACAAGATAACCTAGAATGGGGCTCTCACATAAAATCTGTTAAACACAAAGCTATGAAAATTCTGGGTCTACTACGAAGAAATTTTTCGGGAAGCAGCCAGTATGTTAAGACTCAAGCATACAATTCTCTTGTGAGACCTCATGTAGAATATGCCTCAGCTGCCTAGAGTCCTTTTGAAAAACAGCACATAAAAGCGTTGGAGGCTGTCCAACGCTGCGCTATAAGATTTGTCTTTTCTGATTACTGACAGTTTTCAAGCGTAACCTCTATGCAGCACTCACTGGGCTGGCACACTGTTGACGTCCGTCGACATCTAAGCGCCGCTACCATTATGCATAAAGCTGTGCAAAACCGGATTCACTTAACATTTCCAACGTCTGTATGTCGTCTTAGCTCACGGAAGCAATCGCTCTAACCATCCTTTTAAGTTAGACATATTTTTGCTAGCACCAATGCATACAAGTTTTCCTTTTTCTCACTTGTTATTCCCCTTTGGAATGACCTTCCTAATTCTGCTGTTAATGCCGAGTCTGTTACTGCCTTCCAGGCGAATGCTTTGCCAAACATAAGACAATATTGCAATGCAATGTAAACATTTATAAGTTGTAAATAATTTAATTTAGGTATTTATTTATTTATTTATTTATTTTTCTCTACCCCCTCTTCTATTTCGTCGCTGACTATTTTAACATCCTGTATAGTATACTGGCGAGTCTAGCGCTGCCTTCTTCTGTCATATATAAATGAGTCCCAGACTCGCAGTCGCCCCACGTGGCCACGTCCGTTTTCTGAAGTGAAGTCTGGGGCAGTCGACTGTCACGTATATTCTCTACAGGAAATCAGGAATCCCAATTTCGAAATTGAATCTAATTCCGGTGTATTTGTTCATTTATTTTCGATATTTTGACATATTTCGGGATTTTTTTATACTATTATGCTGGCGTAATGCTCGATGCTCATGCCTCACTATTATGCTCAAAATCATGCCGGCATAATGTGGACAACCATAGTATAAAGCATTCTCTTTTCATTTCTATAAGCCATTCTCTTAAATGTTTTGAGCCCTGAAAAACTTGAAAGTGCTCACTTTTGATTTGAAGCGGTTTTCCTCTGAAATTCACTGCGAACTTGAAACCAAAACAGTTGCAACCAAAAAAAATTCCCGTAAATCAAATTTCCGACAATTTTGCCTACAGCTCAACGATTATGAAGGATAAAAAAGTGATTTTAACATTCCAATATATCTCCTTGTTTCGTCCAATTTATTCGAAACTTCAGAATGTTTATTTTATACTAAATGAACACATTTGAACTTAAATGAAGTGTCTAAATTTTGGTTCAGTTGACCTTTAAGTAAGGCGAAATTTTTTAAACTAGTGCACGTAGACATGTCTCCACAAAATAAGGGTGAACGGTGACCCCCAGTCCATGGACTACCCGTATAGACTACATAAACATTGGCCGCCATTTGGTCCGAAAATATACTCGGATAGTTGTCCTTGGACATTATCTGCTCCTCAAAGCTCACATTGCTTGCTTAAACATTTTCTAGGGGAGGGGCCCGGGGCGCCAATTATCAGTAAAAAAAGAAGAAATGACCGAAGGGAGAAAAGCCAGCAGGGCAAGTAAATGAAACCCGCCCCTCCCCCCTTAGCTCAAGGTCTGGTTCCACCACTGCAGTTGTCCTCGACTTTCGCTCTCGGAAAACTGTTTTCTTCTCGGAACTTATAATGTTCAAAGACAAATATTCGAGCATATTGTCAAAGTCCGAGCGAAAATATTTGATGGATTATAACTAATTCAAAGTTGTAAGCTGCTATACTTTGCTTATTTACATGCTGCCCACTGGTGTTTTTTACCCCTGGTTGGTTCAAACACACCAGATTGGTCAATGGGCGAGAGGTTTAAAAAAAAAAGACAGTGCCCGGTCCTCCAGATTGATGGTTTGCCCTGATTAAGCACCACATCCTTTTACGGCACGCTACAAATACAAAATCCAGTTTTCAAATAATTTTATTTTCGGTTCTTGATCGCAAAAGTTGTCAAGGTTCATGAGGGCGCAACTGGCGCTCATCCTCCTCCACAGCTCGTGTTCCCTTGTGACCTTGTTCGCAAACCGGACATCTTGGTCGTACCAAGGAACGATTACGGGGTTACATCTTTGTTTCTTTTCCACAACTTCAACGTGAAGAGCATGATACGAGGAGATAGGGAACAACTATAGACAGAGATTTGCTCTTCCTTTGCTTCGTTGTGTTAGACCTCAGTGACAATGTGTTGTGACAACCTGATGTCATTCGATGCTCTTGTGTTGGAGGACTTTCTCCTACAAGAACAAGCTCCAAACTTGTAGAGTACCACAGCTGCGCAAAGTGTTACCAAGGCGACAAATGCAACGCTTCCTATCACAGCAATCTCTGTCCCTGTCAGACCTGAAAGAATCACAAAAATTCAGTGGCAGTATGAGTTAACACAAGTAAAAACTGCGAGA
>JAHPZR010052190.1:37500-49491 GCA_019787425.1 Platygyra sinensis
TGGCTCGAAGTAAACGGAACATAATCGAGTACCTTTGGTAACCGCAAGGCCAACACGGGATATTTTTGCTAGCCACTCTTTTAAGAGAGAGACTTCTGTGGGAAAACGGTGGAAACTTATTCCTAGTCCCTTACTGACAAATCGAGAATCATTCGAACATCCAACAGCAAAGCAATACACCATTATGGCTAACAGAGGAAGCGATCGATATCAAAGCACACAAATTGAACAGTGTGTTGAGTAAGATGGATAACTTTATTTATATCAAAGTTGACGCACGACCGGAAAATTTCTGCCACATAGATAAGAAAAAGTTGCGAAAAAACATTGCCAGTTGCAAAAGGAACGTGACGTTCACTGTAAAACGAGCTTGTTTTGCAACATTACAGTCATTTCCGTCGAGTGAAACGCCCGATCTACTCTAAATAACACATTTATATTCAACCAATATACAGCTGAATGAAGCACCATTAACCTCAGAGCCGACAACAAATAAATATAAATACACAGAAATGTAAAGACACAGCAGTATAGTGCTTGTAAGCTCGAACAATACCAACTATATCGAGACTAATAATTCGGCCGTGAAAGTTTATCGTTTATTTGAATTCCTTTCCATTATTGAGAAAAGTAGACCGAACGCTCAAATTAAACATCACAAATCCCAAAACAGATAATTTACAAAATGATAAGGAAAGGATTCACATAATCTTAAAAGTGAAACAGCTCGGAAAATAAACCATCAGGGAACAAATACTTATGGGTCGAAGTACTTCTATGATTCGAACGCTCGCTGTAAGATATCGTTGGTGCGGAAAAATTGTAACTTACGCTTTCCTGCGCGAGTAAAAGATTCCAGTTAAGAAATCACGGGCCCAGAGAGCTCTGTAAAGGCATTTGTCTATCTTATATGTTGAAAATGTCCCCTTACGGTCGCAATGTTCGAGACAAACATCAGTCAAAATACTGCTTCTGTATAGAGCGCTCTCACAGGTCTTCCCCATATCATACGTCATAACCTGCACAAATGACCGCTGACTCATCTATTCTGCGCCGCAATGACGATGACCCAAACTCGGAGGAAAAACAATTTTTTTAGGTGGAAAAACGACGAATATGGCAGAAAAAAGTTGGAAACATTATTGTACGTGGTCTAAACTGTAAGAAAAAAAATACTTATTTTTTGCCTTCAGTTCCCCTTTAAGTAAAAATTTAAATATTACTTTAACTTCTAAAATGGCTAAAAATCGCTAGATAAGTATATATTTTTCAACGAAGACATTCAAAGCATTACGCCTCGCACCGCCAAAACTCTGAAATTCAAAATGTGCCTGTTTTCAGACGAAGCAAGCCATTGTTAACTGATACGAAATTACTTTAACCCCATCTTATGCCTGATGAGGATAAAAACTTTGGTGGCTCCCAAGTTTTGGATTTTAGAAAATGGTTACGTCACGTGAATACATACATACGTGCAACCCGAGAATGAAGTCCTTTGTTACCTGTTCGCCCTTGGCTGCGGTATCTCGCATTTGATCTGTCTGGGCACTGTACGCCATAATCCTGAATATCTCACCATTGCTGCAGCATTCATGAGTCCAAACCCAAAGTAACTGCTGACTGGAAAAGAAGAGCGATTCTTTTAACTCTGATCTTGGCGAGGGAGACAATGTAACCTAACTAATAATTGTTAGTGCGCTGCACTCCAGAGCGAGCTGCCCTGCCCAGGGTCATTGCGGTGTGTTCTTGGTCAAGCGAGACACGGGTACTATCAATCCTTTAGGGCGACCACACAGAATGCTAGGGGCTAAAGTAGCAATACCCTCAGCCACCCTATGCTACAGAAGCCGAGATTAGCTATAAACCGAAGTTTCATTTTATGATTCCCCTGACACTTTGAAAGGATTATGCCGATAACTAATCATTGATGAGTGTCCCTCTCCTCCGCAGATGTCCAAAAGGGATTTTATGTGTGGACGGAATCTACTGAGTGATTACGCTGGGAGCAGTTGGTTTCTCCTACGCCAAAGGAGTTCTCTCTCGTTTGGCGTAGGAGGTGGAAACCAACTGCTCGCAGGGTACTGAGTGATTTGAGCGCAGGCATAAAATGACCGCCTGTACTCCCCTCGTGCAGCGGATTTCTACAATGAATGCCCGAACTTCTTTGGAGTGAGGTAAAATCTTGTGGAGGAAAGAGGTTAAGGATAGGATAAGACAAATAACATGCTGTTTACTCAAATAAAATGTGAAAGAAGTAAAAAGCGGATCAGAAACAAACTTCGCATTTCGTGACTCACAACTCTTGCAATTATTAGGGTAACACACTCCTTTATGAGCGAGTTTACTTCACCACCACATTTTGCAACCTTTTCAGAGATGCAGCTGCCGGAAAACTGATCTTTAACATACTGAATAACCTTATAGTCTTTTCACCACACGAAGGAATTACAGGTGTTGTACATACCGTGGCCTGTACCACGAGTTTAGTAAGTCAGAGAGAAGTGTGAACAGTATTTTCACTTGCCATTCTTGCGGGTCCTCAACTTAAAGAACACCTAGAGCAGGCCGGCTATGACACAGTATCTACTCCAACCTTACAATGCAGGTTTGGACACATTTTCACACTCACCCCACAGCCCTGCTGAATTCTGCACCCAATCATCAGAATGAGGCAAGTCATTATTTGATGAGTAAGCTATCAAATGCTGAACATCACGCCATGTGAGGTTAGCACTGTGAAGGAAATAATATAACCAGTGGTTTAGCATACCACTATGAAAAGGTTAGAGTAAATAACGACTCTTTACTTAAGGTTATTCCTCACAATTGCATTGCGCATCCTTTCTGCGCATAATTTATGGTGTGATTTAGCGCGCTCTCGTGCACGTGCACCCTGAAAACATGGCGGATTTGCCTTGATATTGAGCTCTTTCAGTTGAAAAATGGCTATAGCTCACCAACGAGCATGGGCACCCCATTTTTTTTTCCAGTCATTGTAATCAACTTATCATAAACTTTGCTTGAGGAAAGACTGATCTGATTTCTATTGCTGAAAATTGAATAAATAGCGAAAACAGCAAGTAAACTGTGGTCTTTTCTATTTTGCCCTATGGTAACCATGTCAAGAAATTTGGATGAAACTTTAATCAAGGATTCAGCTTTCTGTCTAAATCAAACTTAAAAAGTTTATTTGTGTCCGATACAACGCATTGACTCCAGTTTAATGCGTGTT
This sequence comes from Platygyra sinensis, assembly GCA_019787425.1. Classification (NCBI taxonomy): domain Eukaryota; kingdom Metazoa; phylum Cnidaria; class Anthozoa; order Scleractinia; family Merulinidae; genus Platygyra; species Platygyra sinensis. The sequence continues at coordinate 40,733 of JAHPZR010052190.1, forward strand.
CTCATGAGTCTCGGTCACAAAAATTTACAATTATTACTGGGAATGCGTTCTTGTAGTAAGCGTTAAATAATGCCAAAATGGGTCATTTTCAAAGCCCCAGTGCTCCTTAATGAGTATGGGCACCCCCCTTTTTTATTTCAAAATTGAAGTTCTCATATGATAAATATTCAGTGGGCAAAGTTTGAACGAAATTCTATTGTCAGTTTTATTTCAGGGAATTACCTTAATAGGGCAGATTGGTCAAAACCACAACTATGATTAATGAAATTAAATTTTATTTGTTTCTCCCAGAGTCAAATTGCAAGTGACTGAGTGCCGCTTATGCTCAGCAGAAAACGTAGAGGTTACAATATGAACTCACTTCATTTCCAGTGTCAAAGCTATGATTCCAGATGCTATTGCAGTTGCGGCTGAGGTTGATGCAAATGTTGATGTACAGGTGCCATTGAGGTCTGAAGTAATCTAAAGGAAATAATGTTAGCCATATTGTAATAAAGTTGCATTTTTGGGTTCCTTGCCATTTCCCTGAGAAAACTGTCTCCATCTCACTGACTGACTGATTTGTCTTTCTCACTGACATGCCACACTGACTGTCTGTCTGATAACTGTCTGCCATTGTCTGACTGAGTGAAACACTGACTTGTTCTCTTTAGTATCTGTCTTAAGTATCTTCACTCTTTAGTATTCTGCAACTGCAATAGCATCTGGAATCAAAAAACAGAATCCCCGGGTACAAATATTTCTGACAGGTTTTATTTTTAATTCTTAATTTTAAATTGTATATATGTTTTAGTAATTTTTATTTCTCCCGTAATAATTATTGTTTGCACGACCCCACCAGCAATGCTGATCTTTTTATCTTGTCAAAATAAAGTTATTACTTACTTACCTACTTACTAACTGACTTCCTGTCTGTCTGACAGATGGATGTGTTGAGTATCTGACTGTCTGACTGATAGGTGAACTTAAGACATTAACAGAAGCATCAGCTCCTCTCACATTATCCTGGCTATAGGTGGAAGCAATAATTACTGAACACCTCTTGGCATATCCAGGGTTACTTCCATTTCTACTAAGAGTAACTGGTGACTCAGACTGTCCGAGTGACTGACGGACTACTGAGTACCTGACTGGGTGATTGACAGACGAACGTTTGATACAGTGTAGTATCAACTCCGGCCCTCACATTATCCTGACTGTATGTGGACGCCATTGTCGCTGAATATCTCTCAGCATATTCAGAGATGCTTTCATTTCTATTGAGTGGTGACTGTACGACTGTCTGTCTGTCTGACGGACTGCTGAGTACCTTCTGCACTGGTTGATTGAAAGATGAACTTACGATAAAATCGACTCCAGTTAAAACATTATTGCTGAACACCTCAACAGTGAACATATATCCAGGGATGCTTCCATTTCTACATACTGACCAGTGACTGACTGACTGACTGCCAAGTACCTGACTGGGTGATTGACAAGTGAACTTACTATAGAATCAACTCCAGCTCCCACATTATCCTGGCTGTATGAGGATGCCATTATTGCTGAACACCTCTCAGCATACCCAGGGATGCTTCCATTTCTGTCAACTCCAGTAATGGTAATAGTGAAGACACTGTTTGCATATCCATTGTAAGCGCAGTTGTCAAATTCTCTTCCACCATTCCCAGCTGCAAAAACAAATATTGATCCTCTCCCTTGTCGGCCCTAATTATTAATAAAAAGGAAAGAAAAAGAGCATTTTCCAGATTAAAAACAAAGCAAAGCAAAGCAAAGCAAAGCGATAAAACATAAATAAAATTTTAGTTCAAAACTACAATTTACAATTATTTTATTTCTTCACTGGGGCTACACATGCAGCAGCACTCACATACTTCATTTTTAGACCTTTCAGAGACTCACTATTTGTGTCCCTATCTCCAGCTGGTCCCTTGCTAGTTGTTCCGGTCCTTCCATGATCCATCCTGTGTCAGCAGGACCCCAGCTACATGAATAAATATCTATGTACTGTCGCTGGAATTGAAATGCTAGAGCCTCCATGGAATCTGTAGGGTCATCATCTCCAAATATACGAATACCTGTGGACAATTATCTGGGGTACAACCTCAATTTCCTCTTGGAAAATGTGTTTTATAATACATAACGATCAAATAATGGTACTTAATGTCTTTAAGAAAATTCTGAAAACTCTTTTAGTTATGGCAATGAACATTACCTCCAAGTTTTGCATTAAAGGCAACTCCAATCCCACATTGACTGTTATTAGCTGAAGCTGCGATGACTCCACCACAGCGATTACCATGCCTGAACAAAAGAAGCTAAAGACATCAGTATTCAATGCAATTCTATACTCTTTAATTTATATAATCACACAAAACCATTGACCCTAAAAGAAAACAGAAGGGAGAGGGAAAAGTTTACATGTTGACAGATACATGTAGATGAGTCTCAATTCATGAACAATAATTGAACAGGGCACCCACAGTTAGATGGCAAATAATGATAATTAACTGCAGCAGTTATGGATGGATCTTTCACTCAGAAAACTGTTTGAAAATATTAAAAAGAAAAAAAAAGCTTAATAATTATAAAACATTACTTGCCAATTTGTTTTGGGGCTGAACTTTGCACTTCATGATACATGTAAACTGCAACTCTTTTACTTTTAGAACTGTACATTGGCATATTGGGCTATCAAACCTCAACTGGCTAAATTAGCCTGGTCTCAATCAAATCACCAATAATTGTTAATGATTACTACAGCACATGTGCTAATTTTCAGTCATGCAACAATGTTTGCAGTCACTTTCTCCTAGTTTGAAAAATAAATTCATTATCTTTTTCACCCTGCAAATGTCCCAACAGGATCAGGTGCTGGAGTGTCATCCAAATCTACCAGATCCAAGCTTGCTGTAGGATCCTGGAGAAAAAAAAAAACACAATTTAGAAAACAGGTGTTAAAGTAAGTTGCCTGGCATTTTTTTTTATTATTATGCACTGCATGCAACCATGTAGTAATTAATAAATAATTCATTTATTTCAATAATACTTGCAAGCTCCCAAGCTATGGATGTCCATGTAGAAGTTGAAAGTTCTGTAACTTTGAAAACTTCAGATGCCAGAGATTGATTCCTGATTTCAGTTTTACTGAGGACCTTGTTCCCAAGGTCCTCTCTCTACCTCTAATGAAAGTGCAAAGGCCCCAACTATGGACTTAAAACCGAGCAGGACCTTGGGATCTTTGGTTTTGCGGGTTTGGCCACTTTCTGGTTTGCTTTTTTAGTTTTCACTGTGGTTTGTTGGTTTTGGTGTCTTGCATGGTTTGTGGGTTTTCTGCAATGTAATCTTTGGTTTTCAGCTTTCGTCCAATGACGTTGGTTTTTTCAGATTTTTTCTGTCCAATACATTTTATGTTTCTTCTGGTCTTGCCATGGAAGTTACACCCTGCAGTCATGCTAACAATGTAATTCCATTTGGGACCACTCATATAGAGTTCTACGCCTTCTTTTAAATGGAGGACAAGCCTAGTCTGTTTATCAGCCTTTATTTGTTTGGATCATAACAGCTGCCAAGCAGACTTAATGTAAAGCTCAAGATAACATCAAAACAAAAGACTATTCGACCTTAGACTGAACCATCAAGTTGCTATAAGCTCAACTGATGCTTTTTTCATCGGGTCAATAACATTGCACTCACTCGCTACCAATCACACGGATTAAAAGCAAAGGATAGACTGTTTGCTTGTAAAAATTACGTAGTTTTGCTTGTAAAATGCAGTTGCCATGATTGTGCCTACACAAATGAAAATTATGACCATGGCAATCAAAAAGCAACTTTGGAATATGGTGTTTCTTTTAAACAAATAAAAATCACCTACAATCATTTTATGGCACATTTTTTTGCTAGCTTTCACATTGCTATGAAGGTCTATCTGTGGACAGATAATTTCAGAAAAATAATAACTTATAAAGCAAATTTTTTAGACTACGATGAGTTCTACACTAACAAAGGGAATTAATGCAGAAAAGAACTTTGGAATCAAAGTAAAAACAAGTTTAGATGTATAAAAATTAAATAACAGATTTACAGTGATTCTAAAGCCTACCAAAGCCTTTTCAGTGAGGGCTTTTATCTCAGTTTTTAGTTTTAGCGAAAATTTATTGCAGCTTTGCAGTTTTCAGGGATTTTTTAACACGGTTTTTTGGTTTCTAAATGGTCTGCTATGGCCCACCCCCCTAAAAACTGAATTTGTAACAAACAGTTTTTCCTCTAGGGGACCTATTGTTTAAACTGACCTGATAGTGCATCAAGGTACTTGGAAAAGCAACAGCTATGAAGTAAAGTGACTTTCCCCAAAGGAATCACTACTAAAATAAAATTTTACAGCGCTACGCACTGTAATGTTTTGGATTAACTTTTGACAAGTCTTGTTGTTTCAAATGTATTGAAAAATTTTTCTTCAATCCAGACTAATATTGGTAAATTTAAAACACATGAATGTGTAACTTGAAGTTAAGTTTTACTAGCTTTACTTACATAATTATCCTTTTAGATCAGGATGGAATTGCTGAAGGCCATCATCGACAACTGCAACAACAAATCCCTTTGCCAGTCACACCTTGCTGCCAAAACCTTGTCCAATATTCATTTCCCTTTTCCATCAGGAGAATTCTAATTAAAAAGAAAATTAGGCTGTTACATTGTAAATAAAGTTGGCCCTAATGCATCTCTACACTCTCAATATGGGGTGAATGTATACAGTAGTTTCGGAAAGGAGAATGGAATATGGACTTCTGAAGGGCACTCTTTTGTACACTGTAGGAGTCAGGGGAATTCTTCCCCTAGAAAATTTTTAAAATTGAGGTCCTCAGTGAAAAAAAAATTGATTCTTGGCATTCCGAGGCTAAGTCAGCAATGTTTTCTATGTCTCATAATTTTTTTCTAATTTAGGAGTTTTTCAACCAAACCCCCTAAAATCTCCCTACATGTAGATTGGCCCCTGAGCTCAATGGAAAACAAAAAAAAATTATTGTTAGTTACTAATGAGAGGAGTTTGAGATAATCAAGTGTGAAATGTATTTTCTTGTTATAACTATTGTTGTTGTTTCCAATTAGGAGGTTGATTGCAGCTTTCTATAGATGAAACACCTCAAAAACCCCTCCAAAACAATGAAATATTACCAAATGGAACAACAGGAAAACCTTGAGTATACATGTATGTTCTTTATTTTATTCCCAAAAAGGTAACAGTTTTATTTTTCATCGCATGGACTTTATCTATCAATTATTTTTAAATTTCCAAACAACGCCTTGTAGATTGCCCAAATTCTCAATGGCTATAAGTGTAGGCACATATGGCCTTACATTGTAGGTGTCTTGGCGGGGCCACAATGAGGAATGAGATGAAATGAGTAGAGTGGCAACACAATAACCACGCACTTTTATGTAGTTACATCTCAGTCGATACCCATATAAATGATTAATATTTTGATATTCCTCAAATTGCGAGTTTGGGACACCTCTGGCAGGACTTATTATTGTAATTTTCAACTGACAGTTAGACTATTCTAAAATGTTATTTATTGAATGTTTTCTTCAGGAAATTGACTTTGTTATTATTCAAAGCGATATTTCCATGATACAAGATTGAAAAAATTCACTACTTTTATATCACAGAAAGACTGAATAGGCGCTATACATTGCAGTTTAAATTATTACCGTCCTATAGGTCTATAAAATTATAAGTAAGCAAACAAGCCAGAAAAACCAATTTCCTCGGACAATGACCCATTAATAAAAAATTTATCATTACTCACCAAATACCAATCTTTGCTCTCTCCACCCAGGATCATTTAAATAAGAAAACAGAGGAGGATAGCTGGTTATCATAGAGAACCTCTTTCCGTCTTACTTGTTGGGAAAACAATCTGACCTTAATCATTAAAAAAAACAAATAGCATAAAGGACATTAATTTATTTTTTAAGTGCAAAATCCAGTTATTTTTATAGAGCCATTAAAGGGTATTAAGCGGTTTTGCATATTAATTAGCTATATAGTAAGTAATTAAAAAAATTTATTTACTTCCCTACCAGTGGGCTCTGGCACTCAGACCATCTCCCTGAAATCTGAGTTTGGGCTGGGAAAAGAAATCTGGAAAAAGACTCTTGTTTCTCAAAAAAAGATAAACAATCAGCAGAAATCTGAGAGGCAAGACAACACAATGAAAAATTACATCTTGTATGTCATGGTAGCTTACAGAACCTGAATAGGTTACTTGTTTTCTAAGGACGCAGAGTATTGCATAGTGCTTGGAATGTTTATGTAACTATTACATAAGTTTAACAAGATGGCACTGAAACCTTGTTTAAAGTATTGATCGGTTGTTGATTGTCCTTAAATTTGTTTTCCTTGCATAAGGTGTTTTTTTGTATGATTACGTCATTAAAATTGACCATTAGACCATGCCCAGTGAGTATCATCAGTGAGTCTGTATTAAGCAGCCATGAAAAACTCTATTAATGAAAGCCGCCAGTTTCCTCAAGTCCCAAGAGTGGCCGTTATAATATTAATTAGGTTTCCACTGTCTGTAGTAAATTAAATAATTTTCCATCTTCATGCATCATCTCAATACTTATTGCATGACAGTAAGTTCACATATAACCATTAATTTCTCAGATAAGATCATTACAAAAAATCTGCACTTTCTCTCGCCGATGTGGCATTATAATTAATGCACTGTGGAAAGTGGCATGTACTCATCATTCACCTTCATTTTGCATGAGGATCCATACTGTTCAGCTATTCTCTTCAGCCCATCAGTATCTCCATATATTTGCATGGTCCATGTGTTGTTATACCTGTGACCTCTCACTGTCACATTGGCATTAGAGAAAGCCAGAATAACCAAAAGTTTTGAACAACCACATCAGATAGTGTAAATCTAAAACATAAGGAAATTATATGTTAATATGGCAAATCTCCAACTGAAAAGGAGAATACTGATTTGTTTTTGGGAATGGTCTGAATATTTTTGCACTATGACCACTGCCAGTGGTTTGTCAGATGGGCTGCATGTGGAATTAGTTTTGGTAAATTGCTTTCTCAAAACATTAATATAGTTATAACTCATGATGAAATAAAGCAATCAAGGCTTGAAAATAAAACGCTCACAAAACTCGCAAAAATTCATTCTACATCTGGGCTGTGTAGTTTATTTTAATTATCTGCGAATGAGAAACGATATCAATTAGCAAAACGTTTAGGAGTTAGAATCATATGCAGATCTCCCAAAACATTTGAAAATAATTTGCTAGTGGTCTTACCAGTTTGCCAGTGGAAAAAATTCTCACTGGCAAAAACTTTGCGAGTGCATTAAAACTTAAGTTAACTTCGAGCCCTGGCAAAGATGATTAATAATTGGTAATAGGACTGAGTGGAGTCCCAGTTTCGGTCTGTTATCATACGAGTGATTAGCAAAAATCAGACGACCCCAAAGCGGGAGGTCCGATTTTGTTAATCACAAGTATGATTACAGACTGGAAAATGGGACAACACGATGTTCCTGTTACCAAATTAATCAAAAACTATGACAAAATTCGAGAAATGGGATCAAGCATTGATTGAGCGCTGAAACGATTTTCAAAATGTCGTTATGAATGCTGAAAATCCCAGGAGTTTTACTCAACAAAAGTGGCACTGCAACACAGCGCGCGCAAAATGGTGCGCCACTGTCCAATTACAAGCATGACGTGTGCAAACACTGGTCCAATTAATGCTCTAATTCAGGGCTGCTGATGACCAAATCAGATTTCGAGAATTTTGTTTATAGTTTTTTGATTAATAATGGTAATTGAAACTGAGTGGGAGTGCAATTTGGTCTGAAAATCATACGCGTGATTTCAAAATCGAACGAGCGCGCAGCGCGAGTTCGATTTGAAATCACAAGTATGATTTCAGACCAAAATTGCACGACCCGAAGTTCAATTACCACTTTATTAAATCCATTTTGAAATCGCCCAAATACAGGACTTGGCCAATTCAAATATTTTACTGATGCAGACTGAGGCGGTTTTTAAATAAAAAGCAGAACCGGAAAACGCTTTTACTTCAATACGCAATAGAGCAGCGCGCGACCTTTAATCCAAGTTGCGCGCGCGCGCTATTTTTTGGTTACTAGAAAGTTCTACTGTATCGACAAGCGCTCACGAGAGCGCCGCGACAGCCCGCAAGTGTTATTACATCCATTTTGAAATCGCCCAAAAACAGGACTTGGTCGATTCAAATATTTTATTGATGCAGTACTGAGCTGGTTTTTAAATATAAAAAGCAGAACCGGAAACGCTTTTACATCAATTTTTTTTTTTTTTTTTTCTTATTAGACGTTTTTTATTTACTTACTTTACAAAATTACATTATTTACACCATTTACATTACAATACTCAATTACAATAAACTATTTACATCCTTGCAATACAAGAAAAAACATATAACGAACGCTTTTACGCTTTTACATCAAAATATGCAATAGAGCAGCGCACCAACTTAAATTAAGTTGTACGCGCGCGCTATTTTTGGTTACTGGAAAGTTCTACAGTGTAGCGCAAGCGCTCACGAAAGCGCCGCGACAGCCCGCAAGTTGAAGTGTAACTTCCTCATTGGCTGGAAAAATGATGTGATTTAGAGCAAAAAATAATGCAATTTGGGAATAAATTGCACCAATTTGAGCCAATCAGATTACGGGGACCACCCGTGATTTCAA
>JAHPZR010052191.1:0-41242 GCA_019787425.1 Platygyra sinensis
ATTGAAATGAAAGTCGTTGGAAAATGCAAATTTTGCTGTCTGTATTTAAATAAGTCAACAAAAGAACGGTGGATGTTTAGATTCCTTTCTACGCATGGTGCCCAACTGCATTATAGAAGTGTTTTATAAAGGCAAAATTAAAAGTCTTGAATTGAACTAGCATGAGTGTCGAAATCTAAATGACTCTGACATTGACTATGACTTTGAAGATTTTGACAGTGACGAGGAGTCGGATTCAGAACTTGTTTGGTAGTGGGCCATTTGAGTAAGCTGTTTGCATGCAATTGACTTGTAGCATGAAATTACGACAAAAGAAGCGTGAATTTTGAAACACCATAAATGATTTTTCACTGGAACATTTCCATCTCATACAAATGTGATGAAAGTATTTCTTTCATTTTCATGCTATACTCTGTAAAGTAGCATAAGCCAATGTTCGTAGATCAGCATTCCTTCCTTGACTACTTTTCATGAAAATTAATGCCACCTTAGTCAATCTGAATCAATGTAATCAGTACAATTATGCTGCTGTTAGTAAATCACAATTTAGCTCTGAAATAGATATTAGAACGTTGAAAATGGCATTTCCGAGCTTCTAGATTTCAAAATTTTCTGGGGGAGCATGTCCCCAGACCCCCCTAGAATCAAGGGGCCAGAGGCTCCTCAATTATCACAGCCGCCTACTTTTCCAGAGTTGGCCACCTACTTCAAAACATTTTGGAAAAACCTGACATTGAAAAAATGCTTCTTCTTGTGCAAGCACTGTTTTAGTTAGCAAATTGTTAAAGATGTTCGCACCCATTGCTACTGTGCATCTCTAGTGTGCACGCTATTCATTGGGCACATGCATGCCACGTCATGTATTTCAAGCACATGCATCGAGTCGGAACTCAACTAAATGTAGAGTTGATGACCTTTGCGTTAACTTTATGTGTACAGTACAGGTCAGCGCTAAGCGGCCTACGCACACGCAAAACGCACGCAACAATTTTTACGCAAATATGTGTTAAAAACACGCGTTTGCGTGCATTTGCGCGCATTTTCTTTGTTATTAACTTTCATAACTGTGCTTTGTGTGGCATTCTTCTGCACAACAAAAAGCAAGACAAAAGGCAGTTCCTACAGACACTGCTAAAAATTATCTTCGCCAAGAAACAAACAGCCGATTCGCATGTTGTTGGTGTACAGTCGCTAATCATTGACAAATGTCCGACTTTCACTCAACTATTTTTTGTTATGGACTGAATGTAAACAAAAGCAATCCTAGCCATCGATTCTCTGTTATATCGGCTTGTGGTGTTGCTGTTTGAATCTCCTCACTTTTGCCAAGTTGGCGAGGAACAAAGAAAAAAATTTACACAACTCGCTGAAATTCTCGTGCACGGCGTTATGTTTTCAATCCCAAACTGCGCAGAGTTTAATTCAGCATTTACAATGTGTCTATAAATGTTTGTTTTGTTTCCCAGTGTAAATCATGTCAAACCTTCCATTTCTATCGTTCATTCTCCTGCTATCAAAGCACTTGAAGAAAAAAATATATAAATTCAGAGGAAAACCTTTCTTCTTCATTCACGGTGATTCATCACCCACTATGATTCACTGTGATATTTTAGCCGTGGGAACCAAAGATTGTGATTGGCCAGCCTGTTTATCAAAAGTCAACAATAAGAGTCAACACAGTAGTTTCGTCTGGGATCCATCTAGCTTTTATACAAAGGTAGAGAAGTTTCATTTGTAGCTTAAAACAAATTTTCTTGCGGAACATGCCTAAGTGTAACAAAAATTAACTTGACATGTGTAATTTGATGCTGCCACTGGAAGCCATGAAACTTTCGGCTGTGAGTTCAAGCCTCTCATGGCTCTCAAAGCACTGGCTCATCACGCAGTAAATTTAGGAAGAGCAGCATGGTTCTGGTCCCAAAGAAACATCCTCCAGTCTGACAACTACCATTCTCAAGCATGGTAAATTTTGATAAGTAAAACAAAGTCGCACTAAAACTGTACCTTAACTGTGCATGTACATCAATTGAAGCTGTAGTCGAGATTCAGTTTTTGCGAGCGAATTGTAACAAAGAGATGCGTCAACATACGTGATAACCCTTTGAAGATTTTGCGACGGGAAATTTTGAATATTCGTATCTCAGGTTCAGCATAACAGAATATGATAGACTAACATATAAGCTAAATTTAACTATTGAGTCTACACAAGATCCGGCACTCTTCACTGGTTTGTCGTCGTGACCTTGCCTTATTACATTGTCTAGTTCTGTACCTGCCAAGTGCCACGCCTAAGGCGTGATTGTCACGCCTGCGGATCAAAAAACGCCTACTCACGCCTGTGTTTCAATTTCTCACGCCTGGTAGAAATGTACATGTACAAGAAAGATATCGCTGTTTTAGCCGGTAATTTTATAAATAATATTGTACATTGTTAGGATTCTTACTAAACAAGTACGTCGACATCTATTCGATAAATTGTCATGGTTTTAAATGGCCAGTTTAAATATTACCAGTCTTTAGACGAGCCATGTGTTATCTTATAAATATTCAAATTATCAATCGATGTACTGGCCAGACAGAAGTCTTTGGAACATCTTCACAAGTCTTTGGACATCTTCAGATATCATTGGAGCCCTACGTAAAATCCTGGCACGCTCAGGAGAAAAATGCCACACCTATAAACTAAAAAAGTTGGCAGGTATATAGTTCCCGCAATGGAAAAGGGGTTTGATCGGGGAAAAAGTAGAATCTCACTATTTTTTGTAGAATCTCCAGATTTTTTTTTCATGGGTCTCAAGATTTTCCTTTACCAGGGGTTGGCAGGTCTGCCTTGGTTTTTGAAGGCGTAAGCATACCACACAATGTAATTCAGCTTGAATAAGAGAGCATCGACTCCCTTTGATTGTGAAAATAACAACCAAATTGAAATCTGTGGTTTTGCAGGACTTATTGACAAATGTGTGAATGTACAATGTCTGTGGTAGCCACCTTTACTTGTGAACTGTAACAAACACAAAACATGTTGAGCTGAATAGCCAGTGCCTTAAACATGTATACCACAAACAGCCATCAAAACTAACAGCAAAATAACTACAATGGGCAAACAATAGGCTAACTCATAAATACTGCATGTATCTCATGCGTGTGTCAAAGACGCAGACGCGTGCGTGTTTGACACGCAGGCACATTTTATGCGCGTATTTTGGGCCCAGTATCTTCGACCTGTACTGTAACTATTTTTGTTTGATGCTCTGTGACCCCCACTTCTTTTCGGTCGATCACTTTCTTTTGTGATTCTTTTTATTATACTAAAAAACAAAAAAATCTGTATGTGGGATGTTTTAATTATTCCTCATACACTATTTTAAAAATAGGTTGAATTAGTACATGGATGAAGGTGTGCGTGACTTGGAGGTTGCATTTTTTTTAATTCTAACTCTACCTGCTTTAATGAAATGTGTAGCAAAGATCTATCAAATGGGCCTATATATATGAGATTTTACTGTCACACCAGTAAATTATAGTTAATGGAGTGTGACCTACGTTCTCAATGAGCCGTTCATGGTGGCATTGCTTTCTATAGACCTTTTGAGCAGTTGTATTCCAAAGGTCAGCAAGCTGTAAGCTTCATTGCAGCTAAACCTTAAACATTGTAGCTTTGTTACCTTCAGTACTTAATAACGAACCATAGCATTGGTGCAAAAGCATTAAGGCCCTATTTACTGTAGTCTTAGATGTTGCACATGTTAGGGTAAGCTGTTTGGTAGTACAGCCTTTTTTACTGGCTTACTAACAGACGAACGTTTCCATCTAAAAGCTCAAACAACTGTTCAGAGTCCATTTTGAGTTCATCTAAGCAACATAGCTACATGTATTACTTGCTGTAAATCTATAGTTTAATTTTCCCTCCCTCCCTTTGGAAAAGACGTTGGTTATGTATTCCTTCACAATAAACAAGGGTTACTACTGTGTAGTGTTGTTAGGTCTGTGCAGTGACTTCCCTCAAGCTTGTTGATTTTGCAATGCCTTTGAGCATCGCTTGCTAACCCATACTCTTGTCCAATCCAGCACTTGCTGTCTATCATAGAGCTTGTAGTGCTGGGGAGATAAGTGAGGCTATTTGTCATGCTATCGCCGGAAGTCGCATGGGCTAACCAAGCGCAAGGCAGTGTTCCCCCATTAATGCCATCACGAGTGTTCTGTATTTGATTAATAGCTCTGGTTTAATTGAAGCGAGCGGTCCTTGTTCGAGCCCTAGCCGGGGACATTGTGTTGTGTTCTTGGGCAAGACACTTTATTCTTGCAGTGCCTCTCTCCACCCAGGTGTATAATTATAATAATAATAATAATGATAATAATAATAATAATAATAATGATAATGATAATGATAATGATAATAATAATAATTTCCTGTAAATACATGTAGTAACAATTTTATTATTATTATTATTATTATTGTTATTATTATTATTATTATTATTATTATTGTACAAAAAAATAGTCAAACTTTATTAAAACATCACAATAAATTACAAGATTAAAAAGAAAGGCTAAAAATTGGCCTGTATGCAGACTTTACCTTTTACCAACATCTTCTAAGGTTACACGTTGCGAAAGATCAATAAATTATTTAGCTGGATTCTAAGTAAAATTGCTGTCTTGGCAGTCGCATGCTGACGTGACAACAAATACAGGTTTTTTGCATATGTATTATTTTGAAAACGAAGAAAACATACAGAACATTGTTTAACACACCTAAACAATACTGCATATGAAATTTGGAGCATTTTTGACAAAGTTCACTTTTGAGTAAAATGCCTAATGCCCTTTTTCAATCGAAGCCTTCAAATATAGGTCACCCTGCTCGTTTAAGAGAAAACAAGCTTGTATTTCGCTGTGGGGCCTTGCTTATGGGAAATCTCTTTGTGCACTTGCACACAGTCATTCGCACACGCTAAGGACAAAATCGTGCGCAGTAGGGATGCACAATGCAATACTGATAAATCACCTTAAGTACATGGAAAAATAATTTCAGCTCCCTCTTGACACCACGTATTCAGGGGGGGGGGGGGGGGGGGTTCCCGAAGTATTTATTTTTCCACAGTAAACAACAGGCAAGAAGTAAATTTTTCAACTTATGTATCATTAACTTGGAAAATATAGGGTACTTCAAATTCTTGGATCAGGAAAAAGTCCCTCAGTGGAGTTTATACGTGAATGATAATATAAACTTCACCTTGATGTAATGTACAGTAACGTTACCTTACATCTGCAGCGTTTTAACCATTTTTTCTTTTCTAAAATAATGTGAAGAATTTTAAAAACATTTTTGTCACACATGCACAGCTAGATATCCAAAAGAATGACTTTGGTAAAACAAAGTCTCTAGCTGTTACACATTGCCAAATAATGGTAGCACAACATTAGTCAAGGTTCTGCCTAGTTTTCTTATGGCATGTGCTGTTTGCAAACTATTTCGTGTTCGCTAAGCTCTAAACAGGGAAACAAATGGATCTCCTCAGTCGCTTGTTTATTCTCTCTCCTATGAAAGAAAACAAGAAGTTTACAAAATGTATTCACCCGAAACATTTCCGAGTTAGCGGCATTAAAATTAGTAATGTCGTGACAAAAGAAACTTCTCAAATATTGCTGTAGAAACTGTGGCACTTACGGAAAAGGCAAATAAATTTAGTCAGTCTTTGAGCGGACTCATTCACCGATGTAGGATATAATATCAGTCAAGTTGAAACGCTTCTCGGTTGTATCAAGTGACATCATTGTGTATTTTGAACTGGTTTAGTGTTGACACCACAGTTGCAACCTAATAAGAACGTGCTATTCCGAGACACGACGTGACTACATGTATTTGATAACTAAATTAGTAATTGTTTATCGATGATATGAAAATTTGCCTCTTGATTGAAACAAAATTATTCCTCTTCCAATTTTTTCATAAGTTAAAAACATTGTTTCATTTTTCTCATGAAAAAAGCAAGCATATCTTCTTTGTATGTGTTTGAGAAAACAAGGGTATCATGTTACAACCTTTGCGAGAAAAACAAAAGTATCAAGTTACAAATGTTGGCGTTGAATTTAGAATGAATGAAATTCAACGTAAAACACCGCCGCGGTAAAATCAAAAACCGTCTTGACAAACAGTAATTGTAAGTTATTTTTGGGCCTTGAACCAACAAGTTACATACAGGCAGCAGGTGACTCAAAAGGTACTGACAGTCCTGCATAACACTCTGCACTATCTGAGATTGTCTCACTAGTTTGCTTAGTTTGTTGAGTGAGACGTGAAAGAAACTAACAAGAAAAAAATGGCCAAGCAAGATTCGAGGGGTGAGAAGCATGCAAAATGAGGGACTGCTATCTAAGCCCACGAGTTTGCCCTACATGGCCAAGTAATTTTTTGGTGTGAATTTTTAATCTAATTAACCATATCCAATAGAATTCCTTGTCTTGACAGATTGTCATTGTTATCTGTCATTGACAACCCTAGGAGATGTCTACAATGGTTATGGAACCTTCCTTCTACATCCTTAACTTTTCAAATAATCAGATGTAGCATAATAAATTATGCACTTCTCCATGTGGATACCACGAATGGCCCTCCTCTACCCCCCTCCAAACAATGTTGGGATGAAGAAACACTTTAAGGACAGGGTAAAGTGTACAGGCCCACACAAACCTGGGGGAAAGATGAGATAATAAAGTGCCTATCAAGTAAAAAAAAATTATTGCTGCTTATTTGAAAAGCTTTTCAAAGTAAAGAAGAATGGTATTTCCCTTTTTGGAATATCTTTTTTCGTTATAGGGATTTTGAGGTTGTTGACTATTATACAAATGAGGGATGTGATGACATCATTGGTGGTACCACTAAAGCAGTACAACACTCAATCAAGAGTATCTCTAGAAATATTTAAACGGTGTTCTTCAAACTTGGCACCAGATCACGAAAGAAAGAAAATGACACCCACCGTGCTGCAATGACAACAGTTATGCTGCTGGTCCTGTTTTAATTAATTCTAAAATTCCCTGATTTTATCTTTTAAAAACAAGGATGATCTACTCCCAACAATCTAATGGGGAGAGTTAAGACAACTTGGGAACCATGTGTATTCGGAGCAAGACCCTCTGTCCCACTTTAAAGGGTTGCAAAAGGGGTTATTTGGTTTTCCACAGAAAGACACTGGAGCCAAGAGTGTTACCATGGCAACAACTTAGAAAGTGTCATTTTGCTTCTTTTGTGATTTACATTACTGGTGCCAAGTTTGAAGAACATTCCAAAATTTCTGGAGATATTCTTTATTCAGTAAGTAATTGTATTTAGTCTAGTCAAAACTCTGACTAGTGGATAATTCCAGTAATGAAACAAAACAGAACAACTGTAAATTTGATGCATTGGCCTCCATTCGTTTTTGAGAAGGTACATGATTGTTGTTTCTATTGCTTAGGTCAAAACTTTCAGAGCTTCATGGTAATATGTTTATTGAGAAGTGTGACAGATGTGAAACAGAGTACATTAGAAGGGATGCAGTAACAACAGTTGGATTGAAGAGAACTGGAGGAATGTGTGAGAGGAAAGGTATCAGAGGACAATGCAGGTATTCTTCATATTTGCATACATTTACAGTTAAAAACCCACGTGTGAGAAACTACATTTTTTTGAAGTCTGGCAAAATAGGTTTTGTATTTTATCGTAGTTTTAGGCTGAAAAAGATTCTAATTAGGTTCTTAACGTCTAAAAAGTAGGTATAGTGGTTGATTATTGGAGAAATAAAATAAAAGGATTTCATGAGGATGTTGTGCTAGTAAGGCTAAGTTGAGATTAGTGAAAAAGTCTAGAGTTAATTGGTACTTAGGGCTTCTATTGTGAATGTTTTGGAACATTTCTAGTTGACTGGCAGTCACCGTAGGTTGATTTTGGTAATAAATACAATGTAGCCAAGTTTGCTATTTCCAATGTGAAAAAAACAGGACTTTTGCCCCATGTTCGGTCAGGTCATAAGCATCGAAACTATGAAACAGTCAAGGCAGAGGGCCAATAAATAGGGCTGACAAATTAACCCTTCTGCACAACATACAGGTCTCCACACATCTGTGTGTCTACTGATCCCAGAAGTCAGAAACACAGTACTGTACAAATTTTTCCAATTTGAAATGAAATCAATGCAAAAATCAATCGCTTGTTGGCTAATATCTTTGGGACTCCCTCTATCAATAGGTTCAACCAATCTTATTCCTTTCTGTTTGCTAGGCAATGAAAGCGTGTTTGCAATGCATGCTAGGAAGGGTCTCTTTACTTCATGCAGAGCAAAGAGATGGCAGTCAATGTAAGATTTTATTACTCTAAAATCAGTTCTCGCTTTCCAAAGGTTGACACCAGCAATGCTTGGCAAATGGGCCACAACTTGGGAGAGGCTCGATTGTATCTATGTTTGGAAATCTGAAAACGCACTATGCTTCCCTGTTTACCAAGACACCCTTGGATGAAACGATAGAGCTCCTCACAAACAGAGCTTTAACAAACAATTGGTTTAATACAACATACGACTAAAACCTCACCAAAACGGACCTTGTGGATCTTCTCAGTGTTGCTACTAAAGGACAACTATTTCAGTTCAATGGAGCCCTGTACGAACAGATTGATTGCTTGGCTATGGGGTCCACTTTAGGTCCTTTACTAGCTAATGTCTTCATGTCCCACATCAAAGAAAACCTTGAACGAAAGGGTAAACTCCCTTCTTTCTATCGAACATATGTTGACGATACGCTCACTATCATGCGCAATATAGAAACAGCATCTAACTTCTTGGACATGCTTAACAGAGCACATTCCTCCGTAAAATTCACGATGGAAACCAAATGCAATGGAATGCTCTCATTGCTGGGTATCCAGTTGATGAATCGATCACCGCAAATTGAGGCAAAGGTGTACGTAAAACCCACTAATTCAGGTCCACTCTTGCACTATCAGAGTCATGTTGACAATCGGTATAAAAAGGGTCTTCTGAGAACTATGCTTGATCGAGCACATCGTTTGTCTTCATCTTGGACACATTTTTCCACTGAATGTGACCGTTTGAAAACAGTATTCTCAAGGCTGAATTATCCTAAACATCTTGTTAATTCTACCATCAAAAGTTTCGTTGACTCGAAGGTTTGCGATCAGCAGCAACCTTTATCACCATCTCAAGAGACAGAAGACACAATTCGAGTGGTTTTACCATTCAAAGACCAAATCTCAGCAGATATTTTGAGGAAACAACTTAACAATTTGAGCCTAAAAATACACACCACCATCCAGCCTGTGTTTGTGAGCCAGAAAATTGAACAAGAACTTTATGTTCAAACAAAGCCACCAATTGTAAATCAGCAGTGTGTTGTTTATGGTTTTCATTGTGACCTGTCCGATGCGGGTTATGTAGGTTACACATGCGGACATTTACATAATCGTGTAAAAGGACGCAAACAACAATCCTCCACCATTGCCAAACACTACAAGAACATGCACTGAACAATGCCTCAGGACCTGCTAAAGCATTTCCAAGTGCTTAAGGAATGCAAAAACAAATTTGACTGCTTAGTGTACGAAATGCTTTTTATAAGAGCTTTAAAGCCAAATCTCAACATGCAATCAGACTCCATTCGTGTGAAAGTATTTTTATAATCATCGCACCCTCTTATGTTAATTTTTTGCGCCAAAATTGTTTAAATGCTGTAATTTGCATGATCTCATTTATATTTTCCTTGATAATGGACGTGTGTGTTTGACGGTTGCTTTTTGAAATTTGATGTATGCACACTACTTCTCAGAATATTTAATTTAGCTTTTCATTGGTGATAGTGATTTTTCTTTTGTTATTGAAACTATTGTTTTTCCTTTGAATTTTAGTTTATATACCTTATTCTGTTATACTTTTATTTTGTGTGTAAAACTTCGGAGATAGATTAAAGGAAGGGATTTCAACGTTGCAAAAATATCAGGCTTTGCAAAGTCACTCAACGTCTTCTGGCTCGACGTCACACTCTTTGGCAGGAAACTTGGTTTCGAGCACGACTTCCTATTCTTCCTATTCTGCTGTCCTTTCCATCAAGTTGATCCACAGGTAACGTCATTGTGCCTTTCTTTATCTCAACTTATTGCACGTTAGGTAGTTGTGCATTATCCATCCTGGCTATTGTCGGGGCACAATCTTTGTTGGATGCGTGTGGTGCCATGAGCGGATCCCTGTCGCCCTCTACCCAGCATTCCAGATCATTATTTTTGTTGGGTTCTTCAGTCCCCTCCATGCTGGATTCTTGGGCCATGTCATCGCTTCGTAGGCTGTTTGGTGTTGGTCCAGGATACTCCCCGATCCAAGAGAAGCTAGTGATGAAGATCAGGATGGGCCAGTTCATCGATCTAACCGACCTGTTTGTGGAGAATCTGAAAGCACAGTAAACAGAGCCCCAAACTTATCTGGATGGGAACTTCTTGTTACTTCCTCCAAAAAACAAATCCAAGAGATCACCGACATAGTAACATGGGTTGAAGCTTTCACTGTTTACTCGTGGATTCTCTGCAGTGCTCATCCTTCCAGGTGGCAGGATATGACAGAGTATAAACTCATCCTGAAGACTCCCCGCTAGTTCCCTGGGAAGGCTTGGTTGCATTATGACATCGCCTTCCGTAAAGATGCAGCTCTGTCAGGTTTGGGAGACTGGTCCTGTATGAATCTTGACTTATTTAATTCCATGCTTGTGCAACACTGCTACAAACAAGTCCATCCTCTGATGTCCCCTCTTCATCCTCAAGGATGTTGGCCAGCTCTTCTAATATTTGTCGATCTTGGAACGATGGCCCCTTTGGTCAGTGCCGCTACTGCCACTGCTGCAAAAAATGTCAAGGTGAGCACCCCCTTTTCAACCGTCCTTCTCAGGCCTCACAGTTCGATAGTCAGCTACCATGCCACAAAGTAAACGCCAGTGGCGTTAGCATGGTTGCTAGATCAATCCAACCTATCTTGCGGAGGAACTTTGTACATATTCCTGGTTCAGTTCGGTTTTCAAACGTTGTGTTTCCCATTCTGGTTAATGTTGTTACGTTGACACAAGATGCCTTTGACAAGCTTCCTGTTACGTCAGCTCAAGCTTTCTGTCCTAATTTCTTCTCCTTCATAGACTGCCTGCAGCAAGATCTGGTCTCTCCTTCTAGGGTTACTCCAATCGATGCGGAAAAACCTTGGTGTGAACTGTACTTCCATTCCTTCTCCTCTCTCTCTTTGCTCTGCATGAAGTAAAGAGACCCTGTACTTCCATTCCTTCCAAACCCAGGTGGATTACGTGATTTTGGGTCTCAGCAAAGGTTTTCATCTCGGTTTCAACCCTCTGGCAGTATCACTTAAGTCTGCAAGTCAGAACATGCCTTCGGCTTCACTTCAGCCTTCAGTTATTGACCAGTATCTTCGCATGGAACTTGAGAAAGGCAGTGTCGCATCCATAGCCCCCATTCCAAACCTCCATATCAGTCACTTCGGGATCATTGCTAAGAAATACAAGCCTGGGAAATGGCGGCTCATTCTAGACTTATCTAGCCCAGTAGGCCACAGTGTCAATGATAGAATTCCAAAAGAATCTTTTTCAGAGCAGTGCATGAAGGTTGACGATGTTATCAATGGCATGTCTCTTGGAAGAGGTTCACTTCTGGCTAAATTTGATCTGGAGAGCGCTTATCGTCATGTCCCAGTACATTCCAATAATTGTTACCTGTTAGGCATGAAGTGGCGTTTGAAGAACTTCATCAGTTTAGCACTTCCTTTTGGCTTATGCTCAGCTCCATACATCTTCTCGTCCTTTGCAGATCTTCTTGTGTGGAATTTCACACATAATTGTGGCATAAACTTCTTGTTACCCTATCTGGACGACTTCCACACTTTGGGCCCTCCCAACTCTCCAGTTTGTCAGAATAATGTCAATACTTGTGTTCAATTGTTTTCAGAGTGGGGTATTCCTCTTCACCCCAATAAACTTGAGGTACGCTCCACATGTTTGGCGGTACCTGATATTGAGCTGGACTCACTGATACTACAGGCTCGCCTTCCACAGGACAAGTTTGATGGCATTGCCACTCTTGGGGAATCCTGGTCGCTAAAACAGCATTGCATTGGCCATCTCCAACACGCTTGTAAGGTAATCCCCCAGGGTCGCACCTTCCTACGGCGGATGATTAACCTGCTGTCAGCTTTTCGACAGGATGACCATCCAATTAGGCTCAACCAAGATTTCCGCTTAGACATATTCCTGTTGGCATGAATTCTTCCATTCTTAGGATGGTTTTAGTTTCCTGCTCTCCCCCCAGTGGGCTCCCTTACCAGAGTTTCATGTCCCTTCATATGCCACGGGGCTGGTGCACTGGGATATGGTACCATCTTTGATAATGAGTTGTTTGTGGGTGAATGGTCCTCTCTTCAGAAGCCTTTGCCAATCTCATACAAGGAGTTGTTTCCTGTGGTTGTTGCATCCCACTTATGCAGCCACCGTTGAGCTGCAAAACGCGTGGAGTTTTGTTCTGACAATATGGCAGTTGTCAGCGTACTACGTTCGGGCACCTCGAAGGATCCTAACATGATGGTTCTTCTTTGTTCCCTTTCTCTTAGTGCAGCTCATCATTCCTTTGCCTTTACTGCCTTCCATAGGGCTGGTAGAGACAATTGCATTGCTGATGCCTTATCTCATTTTGACTTTCAGTGTTTTCATCATCTCGCACCACATGCGGCTCCGGTGGCAACCCCAATCCCACCATCACTGCTGGCCCAGCTTCCTGTAATATGACGGACAAATGCCATTTCTACTTAGCTAATGGCTTGGCTCCCTCCACTCGTAAAGTATGTGGCTCAGCTCAACGTCAGTTCTTAGAATTTTGTAGCCAGGACTCGCCCTCTAATCAGATTCAGCTGCTGCTACCCACTGATGAACAAACTTTGATGTGCTTCTGTGCACATTTGGCTGATTGGCTTCACGATACGTCCATTAAAGTCTACTTGTCAGCAGTCCATTCTTTACACATTGACTACAGCTTCCCAGACCCACTCACCAATTTTCTTCAGCTTCAGCGTCTCTTGCGGGGGATCAAATGACACCAGGGTTCTAATCTGCCTCAGTGCCAGCCTGTTACAGCAGACCTTATGTCAGTGCTACACCAGTCATTGCATTTTAATAATCCTGGTAATGTTATGCTTTGGGCTGCCTGCTGCCTTGGCTTCTTCGGAATCCTCAGAGCTGGTGAATTTACCGTGAATGGAAGTTTTGATCCTACTTTGCACTTGACAATGGCTGATGTCCAAGTAGATTCCTCCACAAATCCTCAGAGTTTCAGTGTATTTATCAAGTGTTCAAAGACTGACCCCTTCCATAAGGGCTGTTTTATCTTCCAGGGTCATGGGTCCTTCCCTCTCTGTCTAGTGGTTTCCTTGACAAACTTCCTTCGTCTCCACGGGCCAATCACTGGTCCCTCTCTTTATTTACCAGAATGGCACTCCTCTCTCAGGTCTCAGCTGTCTTCCTTTCTTCCAGCTACCCTACAATCAGCATGTATCCCTGGAAAGTTCTCAGGTCATAGCTTTTGAATTAGAGCTGCAACTTCTGCCGCAAGGAAGGGCCTTCCTGACCATCTCATTAAGACTATGGGGCATTGGTGTAGTGAAGCTTACTTGCTATATGTGCATACTCCAATGGAAACCATCCTTTCTGTGGCAGGACAACTTGCGTAGCAGTTATGACCTCCTTTACCCTTCATTTGGGCCGTTTTTCTGGGTGCCGTCAGATTTGGGCATTTCTCTTTGGGGCTCTGGCTTCCCAGGCCATGAGCCCCCTTTTCTCTGAGCAATGCCTTGCCTGCTCAGATATCCTCCAGCTTGGCCTGGGGGCTCATGGCTGGGTTTCCAGGATTTGCCAGCCATGGGAGCAGTCTCCAACTAGGAGCTGGCTGCCAATAGTGGAAGCACCTGGATGTCTCAGGCACCAACCTCCACTTTGCAGTTTTTGCCTGAAATCAACATTTTTGAAGATTACACGTTGCCGTGGCGAAAGACCAATATTTTTCTGGATTGTAATGGAATGTTTTAAAGGTGAAACAACTCAGAGAAAAGTGGGTAGCTCGAAAATGGTAGTAAGCAGTTTCCTGTAGTTTTTCCGCTAAAGTTTTGTTTCATTTTCGAGACATTGCGTAATTTTAATTTATGCAAAAGTCCACTCGGTTTTTCCTAGTGGCGTACCTTCTTTGTATACGATATTTCTCGAAAATGAACAGCAAGCGAGCAAAAAAAATATGGAGCAATGTTTTTCAACTGAAATGAAGGCCACATCAACAACACAACAACAACAAATAAACTTTATTAATAATTAACACTTAAAACTGAGAACATGTACAACTCGCATATAGCGTAAGCTAGTCGAAGCGAGTTGTGCAGGAAGAAAAAAAAAAGAAAAATAAACCTATTTGTAAGCTTCAAATAAAAGACTATAAATCATGACAGGGATAAACTATAAATAAAATACACATGCAAAAATTAAGCTAACTTGGAGCGAGAAACAGAAACAACCAAAATCGTCACTTATTCCCTTTTTCCACCAGCTTCTTCAATTACTCATTGTGAGATTCAAAAAGTGACATTATCAGGTTTTAATCTAAAACTGTGTGATCAGTGTGTTGGCATCAGGTTTGCAGTTTGAGGTTCACGTTTGTACGGCTAAACCACGTTCTAGAGGTAAGTGATGTACCGCAGGCCTTTCTGCTGGTCACGTTTTAAGCAATGCTAAATCTCTATGCTTAATAACCATAACCATCGTTTGGTGGTTTTGTGTAAATTTTTTGGGTGATTTTTGGACATTTTGGGAAAGAGATATTTTTCTCAAAGAAAAGGTTAAATTGAGCAAAATATGAAATATTGAAGATTTGATGGATTTTGAAAGTTGAAATTTGAAGTGAAGAATTAGTAGACGGATACCAAACAGTCCCCTACCAACCTGGGGATCTCATTTGGGGTGATCATCTGTCTGGTAGTGTTTCCAACCCATTTTAATCCTAACAATTCTCTTGTAATAATACTTCAAATTTCACTCCTATTTATGTGTACCCTCGCCTGAAGTGGGACAGAGGCTCCTGCTCGGAAAAGACATGATTCTAATATTGTCTAGACTCTCCTCATTAGATTGCTGGGAGTGGATGATACTTGGTTAAGACAAAAACTGGGAATTTTAAGTCTAATTACGACAGGACCAGCAGAAAAGTTGTTGTCATGGCAGCAGCACCACAGGTGTTACTTTGTTTCATTCGTGACGTACATTTCTGGTGCAAAGTTTGAAGACCACTGCTTCAATATTTCTGGAGATATTCTTGATTCAGTATTTTACCATTTTAGATGCCCAGTTTATTACATCATCACTTTCCTAATTTGCATAGTAAAAATCTCAAGAACGAAAAGAGATTTTCCAAAAAGGAAAGTGACATTACTCTATTTTACAAAAAGCCATTCAAATAAGTAGCAAGTATTACTTAAACCTTGTTACCTAATTTGAAGGACAATAAAGGAAGGTATCTATTGGATCATTGACCAATGTCGCTGTGATTTCTTCTCAAGTATGCGTCCATAGTGGCCATCACACCGGTTTCTGTGCCTTTGTTTAGCCTAATCATTTGTGATATGGTTCATCTCTCCACCAGATAGCTCTAGGTACCAACGATCAACCAATTTTGGGTTCCAAATAATTTGTTGTGTAGATTCGAAGCCACGATATGCCCATCAAGAACGATATCAGGACCTTTTTGAAGAAAGGTTACCTTTTTCCCCTTTTTAACTTGGAAAATATTTATTATTTTCCAAGTTGAAGTGGTGGGAGAGACTTATGGGAGACTTATGTGGACATTGCCTGAGCTTCATTATACCCCTAAAAGATACCACTTAAAACAGAATAGGTTACTAGCTATTGTTCAATAGAGGATCCTGTGGGCACTTGTAGACCCGACTCGCATAATCGAGAGATCAGCAGAAATCAAGCCTGAAAACAGAAACTAATAAATAAGAACGTTTCTTTTAATTATTTCTTCTAGTGCACCCTAAATGATACTTCGACAGCTAAAAATGGCGATGTTTCGTCATCAACACCGTAAGTGAGACCAGAATCCTTGATTTGCCCTACATTGAATAAAATTAATTCTCACATGAACGTTTTTATAAATAGAAGCTACCTGTAATTATAGAAGTCTCTTTTAAGAAAATAGTTCATTTCTCGAAAGTACCCGCTCATACAGGTCTAACCATACTCGATTGCCGAAAAAGAAGACACTGAAAGACACAAAATTGACGAGATGTATGAAGTTTCAAATGATTCAAGCCATGATGAAATGTTTTGAAAGATCAACAGTCAAGAGAATTGAGGAGACGTGTCCCGCTGTTTATTTATACGATAATGTAAATAAATACACATAAATACGGCCATGGCGACATGAGGAACATAAAAGTAGATACATAGAAGAATCGACATTACACAAGGAAGGTAGTTCTGCAGTCCTTAATATCGCCTTGGAAAAGGAAGAAGAAAAAAAGAAAAAAAGTTATTACAACACGGGGTATTCGTATTTGGTCACCCATCCAATGTACTAACGCTGTAGAACAGGGCTTAACAAATTTGTTGAGCCAACGAAACATGTTGCTGTCCTTATGGTATAGTGACTCTACGCTAACATGAGTAAAGGTATTAAAAAAGAGAGAAAAATCTCTGATACTGCATGGCTGGAAAAGTAGAAAACGAAAATTAGATGAATATGAAAATGAGAACTATTACTTGCTTCGGTGATCAGACAAGCGGCACTTTCCTTATAATTGGCTCAGTCTCTCGGATGAAGATACCTCGGTCTCACGGTACGGACCGATAACTTTTTGAATGTGAATGTTTTCAACAGTGTTACATCTCCCGGTGTACTCTCTTACCATTGCGTTTTGCATTATTTTTGAACAGTGCCAGTGGGCTTTAACTTATTAACTTAACCCTCGGGTTAAAACCTCGAGTCGGTGGCATCAAAATTGTCACTGTTTAGAAACGATCCATTTTCCAAGTTGAGTGGCACATAGCCACTTTGTTCTTTGCTCTGATTCCACCCTGAGCTTCCAAGCCTTCTGGGTCAAGATCGCGAGTGACCTGAGCGAGTGATCGTGAGTGACCTAAAGATTGTTTTCTTGTCTTACTTTCTTGTGCATAGCACGGTACCCAAGAAGTCTTCCCGCACCTTCCAACTCCTTCTCTGCGTCTTTGACTTCTTCCACGGAAACCTCTGGATTATTGTCATAGATATTGCAAACGTCTTACAAACGAATGCTCCAGACATACATCAGGGAATCCCGCTTTAAGAAATCTAGGGCTTCTTCCCTTTTACATCCCCGTCGTACACATCTTAGCCACCATATCTTTTGTTTACCTTCAAGTCCTCCCACAAAATATCCGCCATATTGGACTTGGATCCCACAAAGCATTCTGGGTTTGTTTGGCAGCCATCGTTTGACCTCTGGTTTGACCACGAACAAATTTCTTTTGGAACCAAAAAACGCTAGTTGCAGCACTCGTCAGGGCATTAATTTAATTTTGATTTCATTTTGATTTCATTTCATTTATCTTTGGTTGAATTGCATATAACTCGCGCGTTCGCGCGAGTTATATGCAATTCAACCAAAGATAAATGAAATGAAATCAAAATGAAATCAAAATTAAATTAATGCCCTGACGAGTGCTGCAACTAGCGTTTTTTGGTTCCAAAAGAAATTTGTTCGTGGTCAAACCAGAGGTCAAACGATGGCTGCCAAACAAACCCAGAATGCTTTGTGGGATCCAAGTCCAATATGGCGGATATTTTGTGGGAGGACTTGAAGGTAAACAAAAGATATGGTGGCTAAGATGTGTACGACGGGGATGTAAAAGGGAAGAAGCCCTAGATTTCTTAAAGCGGGATTCCCTGATGTATGTCTGGAGCATTCGTTTGTAAGACGTTTGCAATATCTATGACAATAATCCAGAGGTTTCCGTGGAAGAAGTCAAAGACGCAGAGAAGGAGTTGGAAGGTGCGGGAAGACTTCTTGGGTACCGTGCTATGCACAAGAAAGTAAGACAAGAAAACAATCTTTAGGTCACTCACGATCACTCGCTCAGGTCACTCGCGATCTTGACCCAGAAGGCTTGGAAGCTCAGGGTGGAATCAGAGCAAAGAACAAAGTGGCTATGTGCCACTCAACTTGGAAAATGGATCGTTTCTAAACAGTGACAATTTTGATGCCACCGACTCGAGGTTTTAACCCGAGGGTTAAGTTAATAAGTTAAAGCCCACTGGCACTGTTCAAAAATAATGCAAAACGCAATGGTAAGAGAGTACACCGGGAGATGTAACACTGTTGAAAACATTCACATTCAAAAAGTTATCGGTCCGTACCGTGAGACCGAGGTATCTTCATCCGAGAGACTGAGCCAATTATAAGGAAAGTGCCGCTTGTCTGATCACCGAAGCAAGTAATAGTTCTCATTTTCATATTCATCTAATTTTCGTTTTCTACTTTTCCAGCCATGCAGTATCAGAGATTTTTCTCTCTTTTTTAATACCTTTACTCATGTTAGCGTAGAGTCACTATACCATAAGGACAGCAACATGTTTCGTTGGCTCAACAAATTTGTTAAGCCCTGTTCTACAGCGTTAGTACATTGGATGGGTGACCAAATACGAATACCCCGTGTTGTAATAACTTTTTTTCTTTTTTTCTTCTTCCTTTTCCAAGGCGATATTAAGGACTGCAGAACTACCTTCCTTGTGTAATGTCGATTCTTCTATGTATCTACTTTTATGTTCCTCATGTCGCCATGGCCGTATTTATGTGTATTTATTTACATTATCGTATAAATAAACAGCGGGACACGTCTCCTCAATTCTCTTGACTGTTGATCTTTCAAAACATTTCATCATGGCTTGAATCATTTGAAACTTCATACATCTCGTCAATTTTGTGTCTTTCAGTGTCTTCTTTTTCGGCAATCGAGTATGGTTAGACCTGTATGAGCGGGTACTTTCGAGAAATGAACTATTTTCTTAAAAGAGACTTCTATAATTACAGGTAGCTTCTATTTATAAAAACGTTCATGTGAGAATTAATTTTATTCAATGTAGGGCAAATCAAGGATTCTGGTCTCACTTACGGTGTTGATGACGAAACATCGCCATTTTTAGCTGTCGAAGTATCATTTAGGGTGCACTAGAAGAAATAATTAAAAGAAACGTTCTTATTTATTAGTTTCTGTTTTCAGGCTTGATTTCTGCTGATCTCTCGATTATGCGAGTCGGGTCTACAAGTGCCCACAGGATCCTCTATTGAACAATAGCTAGTAACCTATTCTGTTTTAAGTGGTATCTTTTAGGGGTATAATGAAGCTCAGGCAATGTCCACATAAGTCTCCCATAAGTCTCTCCCACCACTTCAACTTGGAAAATAATAAATATTTTCCAAGTTAAAAAGGGGAAAAAGGTAACCTTTCTTCAAAAAGGTCCTGATATCGTTCTTGATGGGCATATCGTGGCTTCGAATCTACACAACAAATTATTTGGAACCCAAAATTGGTTGATCGTTGGTACCTAGAGCTATCTGGTGGAGAGATGAACCATATCACAAATGATTAGGCTAAACAAAGGCACAGAAACCGGTGTGATGGCCACTATGGACGCATACTTGAGAAGAAATCACAGCGACATTGGTCAATGATCCAATAGATACCTTCCTTTATTGTCCTTCAAATTAGGTAACAAGGTTTAAGTAATACTTGCTACTTATTTGAATGGCTTTTTGTAAAATAGAGTAATGTCACTTTCCTTTTTGGAAAATCTCTTTTCGTTCTTGAGATTTTTACTATGCAAATTAGGAAAGTGATGATGTAATAAACTGGGCATCTAAAATGGTAAAATACTGAATCAAGAATATCTCCAGAAATATTGAAGCAGTGGTCTTCAAACTTTGCACCAGAAATGTACGTCACGAATGAAACAAAGTAACACCTGTGGTGCTGCTGCCATGACAACAACTTTTCTGCTGGTCCTGTCGTAATTAGACTTAAAATTCCCAGTTTTTGTCTTAACCAAGTATCATCCACTCCCAGCAATCTAATGAGGAGAGTCTAGACAATATTAGAATCATGTCTTTTCCGAGCAGGAGCCTCTGTCCCACTTCAGGCGAGGGTACACATAAATAGGAGTGAAATTTGAAGTATTATTACAAGAGAATTGTTAGGATTAAAATGGGTTGGAAACACTACCAGACAGATGATCACCCCAAATGAGATCCCCAGGTTGGTAGGGGACTGTTTGGTATCCGTCTACTAATTCTTCACTTCAAATTTCAACTTTCAAAATCCATCAAATCTTCAATATTTCATATTTTGCTCAATTTAACCTTTTCTTTGAGAAAAATATCTCTTTCCCAAAATGTCCAAAAATCACCCAAAAAATTTACACAAAACCACCAAACGATGGTTATGGTTATTAAGCATAGAGATTTAGCATTGCTTAAAACGTGACCAGCAGAAAGGCCTGCGGTACATCACTTACCTCTAGAACGTGGTTTAGCCGTACAAACGTGAACCTCAAACTGCAAACCTGATGCCAACACACTGATCACACAGTTTTAGATTAAAACCTGATAATGTCACTTTTTGAATCTCACAATGAGTAATTGAAGAAGCTGGTGGAAAAAGGGAATAAGTGACGATTTTGGTTGTTTCTGTTTCTCGCTCCAAGTTAGCTTAATTTTTGCATGTGTATTTTATTTATAGTTTATCCCTGTCATGATTTATAGTCTTTTATTTGAAGCTTACAAATAGGTTTATTTTTCTTTTTTTTTTCTTCCTGCACAACTCGCTTCGACTAGCTTACGCTATATGCGAGTTGTACATGTTCTCAGTTTTAAGTGTTAATTATTAATAAAGTTTATTTGTTGTTGTTGTGTTGTTGATGTGGCCTTCATTTCAGTTGAAAAACATTGCTCCATATTTTTTTTGCTCGCTTGCTGTTCATTTTCGAGAAATATCGTATACAAAGAAGGTACGCCACTAGGAAAAACCGAGTGGACTTTTGCATAAATTAAAATTACGCAATGTCTCGAAAATGAAACAAAACTTTAGCGGAAAAACTACAGGAAACTGCTTACTACCATTTTCGAGCTACCCACTTTTCTCTGAGTTGTTTCACCTTTAAAACATTCCATTACAATCCAGAAAAATATTGGTCTTTCGCCACGGCAACGTGTAATCTTCAAAAATGTTGATTTCAGGCAAAAACTGCAAAGTGGAGGTTGGTGCCTGAGACATCCAGGTGCTTCCACTATTGGCAGCCAGCTCCTAGTTGGAGACTGCTCCCATGGCTGGCAAATCCTGGAAACCCAGCCATGAGCCCCCAGGCCAAGCTGGAGGATATCTGAGCAGGCAAGGCATTGCTCAGAGAAAAGGGGGCTCATGGCCTGGGAAGCCAGAGCCCCAAAGAGAAATGCCCAAATCTGACGGCACCCAGAAAAACGGCCCAAATGAAGGGTAAAGGAGGTCATAACTGCTACGCAAGTTGTCCTGCCACAGAAAGGATGGTTTCCATTGGAGTATGCACATATAGCAAGTAAGCTTCACTACACCAATGCCCCATAGTCTTAATGAGATGGTCAGGAAGGCCCTTCCTTGCGGCAGAAGTTGCAGCTCTAATTCAAAAGCTATGACCTGAGAACTTTCCAGGGATACATGCTGATTGTAGGGTAGCTGGAAGAAAGGAAGACAGCTGAGACCTGAGAGAGGAGTGCCATTCTGGTAAATAAAGAGAGGGACCAGTGATTGGCCCGTGGAGACGAAGGAAGTTTGTCAAGGAAACCACTAGACAGAGAGGGAAGGACCCATGACCCTGGAAGATAAAACAGCCCTTATGGAAGGGGTCAGTCTTTGAACACTTGATAAATACACTGAAACTCTGAGGATTTGTGGAGGAATCTACTTGGACATCAGCCATTGTCAAGTGCAAAGTAGGATCAAAACTTCCATTCACGGTAAATTCACCAGCTCTGAGGATTCCGAAGAAGCCAAGGCAGCAGGCAGCCCAAAGCATAACATTACCAGGATTATTAAAATGCAATGACTGGTGTAGCACTGACATAAGGTCTGCTGTAACAGGCTGGCACTGAGGCAGATTAGAACCCTGGTGTCATTTGATCCCCCGCAAGAGACGCTGAAGCTGAAGAAAATTGGTGAGTGGGTCTGGGAAGCTGTAGTCAATGTGTAAAGAATGGACTGCTGACAAGTAGACTTTAATGGACGTATCGTGAAGCCAATCAGCCAAATGTGCACAGAAGCACATCAAAGTTTGTTCATCAGTGGGTAGCAGCAGCTGAATCTGATTAGAGGGCGAGTCCTGGCTACAAAATTCTAAGAACTGACGTTGAGCTGAGCCACATACTTTACGAGTGGAGGGAGCCAAGCCATTAGCTAAGTAGAAATGGCATTTGTCCGTCATATTACAGGAAGCTGGGCCAGCAGTGATGGTGGGATTGGGGTTGCCACCGGAGCCGCATGTGGTGCGAGATGATGAAAACACTGAAAGTCAAAATGAGATAAGGCATCAGCAATGCAATTGTCTCTACCAGCCCTATGGAAGGCAGTAAAGGCAAAGGAATGATGAGCTGCACTAAGAGAAAGGGAACAAAGAAGAACCATCATGTTAGGATCCTTCGAGGTGCCCGAACGTAGTACGCTGACAACTGCCATATTGTCAGAACAAAACTCCACGCGTTTTGCAGCTCAACGGTGGCTGCATAAGTGGGATGCAACAACCACAGGAAACAACTCCTTGTATGAGATTGGCAAAGGCTTCTGAAGAGAGGACCATTCACCCACAAACAACTCATTATCAAAGATGGTACCATATCCCAGTGCACCAGCCCCGTGGCATATGAAGGGACATGAAACTCTGGTAAGGGAGCCCACTGGGGGGAGAGCAGGAAACTAAAACCATCCTAAGAATGGAAGAATTCATGCCAACAGGAATATGTCTAAGCGGAAATCTTGGTTGAGCCTAATTGGATGGTCATCCTGTCGAAAAGCTGACAGCAGGTTAATCATCCGCCGTAGGAAGGTGCGACCCTGGGGGATTACCTTACAAGCGTGTTGGAGATGGCCAATGCAATGCTGTTTTAGCGACCAGGATTCCCCAAGAGTGGCAATGCCATCAAACTTGTCCTGTGGAAGGCGAGCCTGTAGTATCAGTGAGTCCAGCTCAATATCAGGTACCGCCAAACATGTGGAGCGTACCTCAAGTTTATTGGGGTGAAGAGGAATACCCCACTCTGAAAACAATTGAACACAAGTATTGACATTATTCTGACAAACTGGAGAGTTGGGAGGGCCCAAAGTGTGGAAGTCGTCCAGATAGGGTAACAAGAAGTTTATGCCACAATTATGTGTGAAATTCCACACAAGAAGATCTGCAAAGGACGAGAAGATGTATGGAGCTGAGCATAAGCCAAAAGGAAGTGCTAAACTGATGAAGTTCTTCAAACGCCACTTCATGCCTAACAGGTAACAATTATTGGAATGTACTGGGACATGACGATAAGCGCTCTCCAGATCAAATTTAGCCAGAAGTGAACCTCTTCCAAGAGACATGCCATTGATAACATCGTCAACCTTCATGCACTGCTCTGAAAAAGATTCTTTTGGAATTCTATCATTGACACTGTGGCCTACTGGGCTAGATAAGTCTAGAATGAGCCGCCATTTCCCAGGCTTGTATTTCTTAGCAATGATCCCGAAGTGACTGATATGGAGGTTTGGAATGGGGGCTATGGATGCGACACTGCCTTTCTCAAGTTCCATGCGAAGATACTGGTCAATAACTGAAGGCTGAAGTGAAGCCGAAGGCATGTTCTGACTTGCAGACTTAAGTGATACTGCCAGAGGGTTGAAACCGAGATGAAAACCTTTGCTGAGACCCAAAATCACGTAATCCACCTGGGTTTGGAAGGAATGGAAGTACAGGGTCTCTTTACTTCATGCAGAGCAAAGAGAGAGAGGAGAAGGAATGGAAGTACAGTTCACACCAAGGTTTTTCCGCATCGATTGGAGTAACCCTAGAAGGAGAGACCAGATCTTGCTGCAGGCAGTCTATGAAGGAGAAGAAATTAGGACAGAAAGCTTGAGCTGACGTAACAGGAAGCTTGTCAAAGGCATCTTGTGTCAACGTAACAACATTAACCAGAATGGGAAACACAACGTTTGAAAACCGAACTGAACCAGGAATATGTACAAAGTTCCTCCGCAAGATAGGTTGGATTGATCTAGCAACCATGCTAACGCCACTGGCGTTTACTTTGTGGCATGGTAGCTGACTATCGAACTGTGAGGCCTGAGAAGGACGGTTGAAAAGGGGGTGCTCACCTTGACATTTTTTGCAGCAGTGGCAGTAGCGGCACTGACCAAAGGGCCATCGTTCCAAGATCGACAAATATTAGAAGAGCTGGCCAACATCCTTGAGGATGAAGAGGGGACATCAGAGGATGGACTTGTTTGTAGCAGTGTTGCACAAGCATGGAATTAAATAAGTCAAGATTCATACAGGACCAGTCTCCCAAACCTGACAGAGCTGCATCTTTACGGAAGGCGATGTCATAATGCAACCAAGCCTTCCCAGGGAACTAGCGGGGAGTCTTCAGGATGAGTTTATACTCTGTCATATCCTGCCACCTGGAAGGATGAGCACTGCAGAGAATCCACGAGTAAACAGTGAAAGCTTCAACCCATGTTACTATGTCGGTGATCTCTTGGATTTGTTTTTTGGAGGAAGTAACAAGAAGTTCCCATCCAGATAAGTTTGGGGCTCTGTTTACTGTGCTTTCAGATTCTCCACAAACAGGTCGGTTAGATCGATGAACTGGCCCATCCTGATCTTCATCACTAGCTTCTCTTGGATCGGGGAGTATCCTGGACCAACACCAAACAGCCTACGAAGCGATGACATGGCCCAAGAATCCAGCATGGAGGGGACTGAAGAACCCAACAAAAATAATGATCTGGAATGCTGGGTAGAGGGCGACAGGGATCCGCTCATGGCACCACACGCATCCAACAAAGATTGTGCCCCGACAATAGCCAGGATGGATAATGCACAACTACCTAACGTGCAATAAGTTGAGATAAAGAAAGGCACAATGACGTTACCTGTGGATCAACTTGATGGAAAGGACAGCAGAATAGGAAGAATAGGAAGTCGTGCTCGAAACCAAGTTTCCTGCCAAAGAGTGTGACGTCGAGCCAGAAGACGTTGAGTGACTTTGCAAAGCCTGATATTTTTGCAACGTTGAAATCCCTTCCTTTAATCTATCTCCGAAGTTTTACACACAAAATAAAAGTATAACAGAATAAGGTATATAAACTAAAATTCAAAGGAAAAACAATAGTTTCAATAACAAAAGAAAAATCACTATCACCAATGAAAAGCTAAATTAAATATTCTGAGAAGTAGTGTGCATACATCAAATTTCAAAAAGCAACCGTCAAACACACACGTCCATTATCAAGGAAAATATAAATGAGATCATGCAAATTACAGCATTTAAACAATTTTGGCGCAAAAAATTAACATAAGAGGGTGCGATGATTATAAAAATACTTTCACACGAATGGAGTCTGATTGCATGTTGAGATTTGGCTTTAAAGCTCTTATAAAAAGCATTTCGTACACTAAGCAGTCAAATTTGTTTTTGCATTCCTTAAGCACTTGGAAATGCTTTAGCAGGTCCTGAGGCATTGTTCAGTGCATGTTCTTGTAGTGTTTGGCAATGGTGGAGGATTGTTGTTTGCGTCCTTTTACACGATTATGTAAATGTCCGCATGTGTAACCTACATAACCCGCATCGGACAGGTCACAATGAAAACCATAAACAACACACTGCTGATTTACAATTGGTGGCTTTGTTTGAACATAAAGTTCTTGTTCAATTTTCTGGCTCACAAACACAGGCTGGATGGTGGTGTGTATTTTTAGGCTCAAATTGTTAAGTTGTTTCCTCAAAATATCTGCTGAGATTTGGTCTTTGAATGGTAAAACCACTCGAATTGTGTCTTCTGTCTCTTGAGATGGTGATAAAGGTTGCTGCTGATCGCAAACCTTCGAGTCAACGAAACTTTTGATGGTAGAATTAACAAGATGTTTAGGATAATTCAGCCTTGAGAATACTGTTTTCAAACGGTCACATTCAGTGGAAAAATGTGTCCAAGATGAAGACAAACGATGTGCTCGATCAAGCATAGTTCTCAGAAGACCCTTTTTATACCGATTGTCAACATGACTCTGATAGTGCAAGAGTGGACCTGAATTAGTGGGTTTTACGTACACCTTTGCCTCAATTTGCGGTGATCGATTCATCAACTGGATACCCAGCAATGAGAGCATTCCATTGCATTTGGTTTCCATCGTGAATTTTACGGAGGAATGTGCTCTGTTAAGCATGTCCAAGAAGTTAGATGCTGTTTCTATATTGCGCATGATAGTGAGCGTATCGTCAACATATGTTCGATAGAAAGAAGGGAGTTTACCCTTTCGTTCAAGGTTTTCTTTGATGTGGGACATGAAGACATTAGCTAGTAAAGGACCTAAAGTGGACCCCATAGCCAAGCAATCAATCTGTTCGTACAGGGCTCCATTGAACTGAAATAGTTGTCCTTTAGTAGCAACACTGAGAAGATCCACAAGGTCCGTTTTGGTGAGGTTTTAGTCGTATGTTGTATTAAACCAATTGTTTGTTAAAGCTCTGTTTGTGAGGAGCTCTATCGTTTCATCCAAGGGTGTCTTGGTAAACAGGGAAGCATAGTGCGTTTTCAGATTTCCAAACATAGATACAATCGAGCCTCTCCCAAGTTGTGGCCCATTTGCCAAGCATTGCTGGTGTCAACCTTTGGAAAGCGAGAACTGATTTTAGAGTAATAAAATCTTACATTGACTGCCATCTCTTTGCTCTGCATGAAGTAAAGAGACCCTTCCTAGCATGCATTGCAAACACGCTTTCATTGCCTAGCAAACAGAAAGGAATAAGATTGGTTGAACCTATTGATAGAGGGAGTCCCAAAGATATTAGCCAACAAGCGATTGATTTTTGCATTGATTTCATTTCAAATTGGAAAAATTTGTACAGTACTGTGTTTCTGACTTCTGGGATCAGTAGACACACAGATGTGTGGAGACCTGTATGTTGTGCAGAAGGGTTAATTTGTCAGCCCTATTTATTGGCCCTCTGCCTTGACTGTTTCATAGTTTCGATGCTTATGACCTGACCGAACATGGGGCAAAAGTCCTGTTTTTTTCACATTGGAAATAGCAAACTTGGCTACATTGTATTTATTACCAAAATCAACCTACGGTGACTGCCAGTCAACTAGAAATGTTCCAAAACATTCACAATAGAAGCCCTAAGTACCAATTAACTCTAGACTTTTTCACTAATCTCAACTTAGCCTTACTAGCACAACATCCTCATGAAATCCTTTTATTTTATTTCTCCAATAATCAACCACTATACCTACTTTTTAGACGTTAAGAACCTAATTAGAATCTTTTTCAGCCTAAAACTACGATAAAATACAAAACCTATTTTGCCAGACTTCAAAAAAATGTAGTTTCTCACACGTGGGTTTTTAACTGTAAATGTATGCAAATATGAAGAATACCTGCATTGTCCTCTGATACCTTTCCTCTCACACATTCCTCCAGTTCTCTTCAATCCAACTGTTGTTACTGCATCCCTTCTAATGTACTCTGTTTCACATCTGTCACACTTCTCAATAAACATATTACCATGAAGCTCTGAAAGTTTTGACCTAAGCAATAGAAACAACAATCATGTACCTTCTCAAAAACGAATGGAGGCCAATGCATCAAATTTACAGTTGTTCTGTTTTGTTTCATTACTGGAATTATCCACTAGTCAGAGTTTTGACTAGACTAAATACAATTACTTACTGAATAAAGAATATCTCCAGAAATTTTGGAATGTTCTTCAAACTTGGCACCAGTAATGTAAATCACAAAAGAAGCAAAATGACACTTTCTAAGTTGTTGCCATGGTAACACTCTTGGCTCCAGTGTCTTTCTGTGGAAAACCAAATAACCCCTTTTGCAACCCTTTAAAGTGGGACAGAGGGTCTTGCTCCGAATACACATGGTTCCCAAGTTGTCTTAACTCTCCCCATTAGATTGTTGGGAGTAGATCATCCTTGTTTTTAAAAGATAAAATCAGGGAATTTTAGAATTAATTAAAACAGGACCAGCAGCATAACTGTTGTCATTGCAGCACGGTGGGTGTCATTTTCTTTCTTTCGTGATCTGGTGCCAAGTTTGAAGAACACCGTTTAAATATTTCTAGAGATACTCTTGATTGAGTGTTGTACTGCTTTAGTGGTACCACCAATGATGTCATCACATCCCTCATTTGTATAATAGTCAACAACCTCAAAATCCCTATAACGAAAAAAGATATTCCAAAAAGGGAAATACCATTCTTCTTTACTTTGAAAAGCTTTTCAAATAAGCAGCAATAATTTTTTTTTACTTGATAGGCACTTTATTATCTCATCTTTCCCCCAGGTTTGTGTGGGCCTGTACACTTTACCCTGTCCTTAAAGTGTTTCTTCATCCCAACATTGTTTGGAGGGGGGTAGAGGAGGGCCATTCGTGGTATCCACATGGAGAAGTGCATAATTTATTATGCTACATCTGATTATTTGAAAAGTTAAGGATGTAGAAGGAAGGTTCCATAACCATTGTAGACATCTCCTAGGGTTGTCAATGACAGATAACAATGACAATCTGTCAAGACAAGGAATTCTATTGGATATGGTTAATTAGATTAAAAATTCACACCAAAAAATTACTTGGCCATGTAGGGCAAACTCGTGGGCTTAGATAGCAGTCCCTCATTTTGCATGCTTCTCACCCCTCGAATCTTGCTTGGCCATTTTTTTCTTGTTAGTTTCTTTCACGTCTCACTCAACAAACTAAGCAAACTAGTGAGACAATCTCAGATAGTGCAGAGTGTTATGCAGGACTGTCAGTACCTTTTGAGTCACCTGCTGCCTGTATGTAACTTGTTGGTTCAAGGCCCAAAAATAACTTACAATTACTGTTTGTCAAGACGGTTTTTGATTTTACCGCGGCGGTGTTTTACGTTGAATTTCATTCATTCTAAATTCAACGCCAACATTTGTAACTTGATACTTTTGTTTTTCTCGCAAAGGTTGTAACATGATACCCTTGTTTTCTCAAACACATACAAAGAAGATATGCTTGCTTTTTTCATGAGAAAAATGAAACAATGTTTTTAACTTATGAAAAAATTGGAAGAGGAATAATTTTGTTTCAATCAAGAGGCAAATTTTCATATCATCGATAAACAATTACTAATTTAGTTATCAAATACATGTAGTCACGTCGTGTCTCGGAATAGCACGTTCTTATTAGGTTGCAACTGTGGTGTCAACACTAAACCAGTTCAAAATACACAATGATGTCACTTGATACAACCGAGAAGCGTTTCAACTTGACTGATATTATATCCTACATCGGTGAATGAGTCCGCTCAAAGACTGACTAAATTTATTTGCCTTTTCCGTAAGTGCCACAGTTTCTACAGCAATATTTGAGAAGTTTCTTTTGTCACGACATTACTAATTTTAATGCCGCTAACTCGGAAATGTTTCGGGTGAATACATTTTGTAAACTTCTTGTTTTCTTTCATAGGAGAGAGAATAAACAAGCGACTGAGGAGATCCATTTGTTTCCCTGTTTAGAGCTTAGCGAACACGAAATAGTTTGCAAACAGCACATGCCATAAGAAAACTAGGCAGAACCTTGACTAATGTTGTGCTACCATTATTTGGCAATGTGTAACAGCTAGAGACTTTGTTTTACCAAAGTCATTCTTTTGGATATCTAGCTGTGCATGTGTGACAAAAATGTTTTTAAAATTCTTCACATTATTTTAGAAAAGAAAAAATGGTTAAAACGCTGCAGATGTAAGGTAACGTTACTGTACATTACATCAAGGTGAAGTTTATATTATCATTCACGTATAAACTCCACTGAGGGACTTTTTCCTGATCCAAGAATTTGAAGTACCCTATATTTTCCAAGTTAATGATACATAAGTTGAAAAATTTACTTCTTGCCTGTTGTTTACTGTGGAAAAATAAATACTTCGGGAACCCCCCCCCCCCCCCCCCCTGAATACGTGGTGTCAAGAGGGAGCTGAAATTATTTTTCCATGTACTTAAGGTGATTTATCAGTATTGCATTGTGCATCCCTACTGCGCACGATTTTGTCCTTAGCGTGTGCGAATGACTGTGTGCAAGTGCACAAAGAGATTTCCCATAAGCAAGGCCCCACAGCGAAATACAAGCTTGTTTTCTCTTAAACGAGCAGGGTGACCTATATTTGAAGGCTTCGATTGAAAAAGGGCATTAGGCATTTTACTCAAAAGTGAACTTTGTCAAAAATGCTCCAAATTTCATATGCAGTATTGTTTAGGTGTGTTAAACAATGTTCTGTATGTTTTCTTCGTTTTCAAAATAATACATATGCAAAAAACCTGTATTTGTTGTCACGTCAGCATGCGACTGCCAAGACAGCAATTTTACTTAGAATCCAGCTAAATAATTTATTGATCTTTCGCAACGTGTAACCTTAGAAGATGTTGGTAAAAGGTAAAGTCTGCATACAGGCCAATTTTTAGCCTTTCTTTTTAATCTTGTAATTTATTGTGATGTTTTAATAAAGTTTGACTATTTTTTTGTACAATAATAATAATAATAATAATAATAATAACAATAATAATAATAATAATAATAAAATTGTTACTACATGTATTTACAGGAAATTATTATTATTATCATTATCATTATCATTATCATTATTATTATTATTATTATTATCATTATTATTATTATTATAATTATACACCTGGGTGGAGAGAGGCACTGCAAGAATAAAGTGTCTTGCCCAAGAACACAACACAATGTCCCCGGCTAGGGCTCGAACAAGGACCGCTCGCTTCAATTAAACCAGAGCTATTAATCAAATACAGAACACTCGTGATGGCATTAATGGGGGAACACTGCCTTGCGCTTGGTTAGCCCATGCGACTTCCGGCGATAGCATGACAAATAGCCTCACTTATCTCCCCAGCACTACAAGCTCTATGATAGACAGCAAGTGCTGGATTGGACAAGAGTATGGGTTAGCAAGCGATGCTCAAAGGCATTGCAAAATCAACAAGCTTGAGGGAAGTCACTGCACAGACCTAACAACACTACACAGTAGTAACCCTTGTTTATTGTGAAGGAATACATAACCAACGTCTTTTCCAAAGGGAGGGAGGGAAAATTAAACTATAGATTTACAGCAAGTAATACATGTAGCTATGTTGCTTAGATGAACTCAAAATGGACTCTGAACAGTTGTTTGAGCTTTTAGATGGAAACGTTCGTCTGTTAGTAAGCCAGTAAAAAAGGCTGTACTACCAAACAGCTTACCCTAACATGTGCAACATCTAAGACATAAATAGGGCCTTAATGCTTTTGCACCAATGCTATGGTTCGTTATTAAGTACTGAAGGTAACAAAGCTACAATGTTTAAGGTTTAGCTGCAATGAAGCTTACAGCTTGCTGACCTTTGGAATACAACTGCTCAAAAGGTCTATAGAAAGCAATGCCACCATGAACGGCTCATTGAGAACGTAGGTCACACTCCATTAACTATAATTTACTGGTGTGACAGTAAAATCTCATATATATAGGCCCATTTGATAGATCTTTGCTACACATTTCATTAAAGCAGGTAGAGTTAGAATTAAAAAAAATGCAACCTCCAAGTCACGCACACCTTCATCCATGTACTAATTCAACCTATTTTTAAAATAGTGTATGAGGAATAATTAAAACATCCCACGTACAGATTTTTTTGTTTTTTAGTATAATAAAAAGAATCACAAAAGAAAGTGATCGACCGAAAAGAAGTGGGGGTCACAGAGCATCAAACAAAAATAGTTACAGTACAGGTCGAAGATACTGGGCCCAAAATACGCGCATAAAATGTGCCTGCGTGTCAAACACGCACGCGTCTGCGTCTTTGACACACGCATGAGATACGTGCAGTATTTATGAGTTAGCCTATTGTTTGCCCATTGTAGTTATTTTGTTGTTAGTTTTGATGGCTGTTTGTGGTATACATGTTTAAGGCACTGGCTATTCAGCTCAACATGTTTTGTGTTTGTTACAGTTCACAAGTAAAGGTGGCTACCACAGACATTGTACATTCACACATTTGTCAATAAGTCCTGCAAAACCACAGATTTCAATTTGGTTGTTATTTTCACAATCAAAGGGAGTCGATGCTCTCTTATTCAAGCTGAATTACATTGTGTGGTATGCTTACGCCTTCAAAAACCAAGGCAGACCTGCCAACCCCTGGTAAAGGAAAATCTTGAGACCCATGAAAAAAAAATCTGGAGATTCTACAAAAAATAGTGAGATTCTACTTTTTCCCCGATCAAACCCCTTTTCCATTGCGGGAACTATATACCTGCCAACTTTTTTAGTTTATAGGTGTGGCATTTTTCTCCTGAGCGTGCCAGGATTTTACGTAGGGCTCCAATGATATCTGAAGATGTCCAAAGACTTGTGAAGATGTTCCAAAGACTTCTGTCTGGCCAGTACATCGATTGATAATTTGAATATTTATAAGATAACACATGGCTCGTCTAAAGACTGGTAATATTTAAACTGGCCATTTAAAACCATGACAATTTATCGAATAGATGTCGACGTACTTGTTTAGTAAGAATCCTAACAATGTACAATATTATTTATAAAATTACCGGCTAAAACAGCGATATCTTTCTTGTACATGTACATTTCTACCAGGCGTGAGAAATTGAAACACAGGCGTGAGTAGGCGTTTTTTGATCCGCAGGCGTGACAATCACGCCTTAGGCGTGGCACTTGGCAGGTACAGAACTAGACAATGTAATAAGGCAAGGTCACGACGACAAACCAGTGAAGAGTGCCGGATCTTGTGTAGACTCAATAGTTAAATTTAGCTTATATGTTAGTCTATCATATTCTGTTATGCTGAACCTGAGATACGAATATTCAAAATTTCCCGTCGCAAAATCTTCAAAGGGTTATCACGTATGTTGACGCATCTCTTTGTTACAATTCGCTCGCAAAAACTGAATCTCGACTACAGCTTCAATTGATGTACATGCACAGTTAAGGTACAGTTTTAGTGCGACTTTGTTTTACTTATCAAAATTTACCATGCTTGAGAATGGTAGTTGTCAGACTGGAGGATGTTTCTTTGGGACCAGAACCATGCTGCTCTTCCTAAATTTACTGCGTGATGAGCCAGTGCTTTGAGAGCCATGAGAGGCTTGAACTCACAGCCGAAAGTTTCATGGCTTCCAGTGGCAGCATCAAATTACACATGTCAAGTTAATTTTTGTTACACTTAGGCATGTTCCGCAAGAAAATTTGTTTTAAGCTACAAATGAAACTTCTCTACCTTTGTATAAAAGCTAGATGGATCCCAGACGAAACTACTGTGTTGACTCTTATTGTTGACTTTTGATAAACAGGCTGGCCAATCACAATCTTTGGTTCCCACGGCTAAAATATCACAGTGAATCATAGTGGGTGATGAATCACCGTGAATGAAGAAGAAAGGTTTTCCTCTGAATTTATATATTTTTTTCTTCAAGTGCTTTGATAGCAGGAGAATGAACGATAGAAATGGAAGGTTTGACATGATTTACACTGGGAAACAAAACAAACATTTATAGACACATTGTAAATGCTGAATTAAACTCTGCGCAGTTTGGGATTGAAAACATAACGCCGTGCACGAGAATTTCAGCGAGTTGTGTAAATTTTTTTCTTTGTTCCTCGCCAACTTGGCAAAAGTGAGGAGATTCAAACAGCAACACCACAAGCCGATATCAGTTGTTTTACGTTGAAATTCGTTCATTTTAAATTCATTAATACGTTGAACTAGCAAACGTGATAATTTTATTTCTTCAATGCCAACAAATGTAACTTGATACTTTTGTTTTCCTTGCAAAGTTTGTAACATGATACCCTTTACTTTCTCAAAAACATACATCGCACAAAGGAAGCTATGCTCACTTTTTTCCTGCCGGAGAAAAATGAAATAATGTTATTAACTTATGAAAAATAAAATGGAAGAGGAATGATTTTTTTGTTTCATTCAAAAGGCAAATTTTTGTATCATCAATAAACAATTACTAATTTAATTATCAAACAGAGTCGTCGTGTCTCCGAATAGCACGTTCTTATTAGGTTGCCACCATTGTTGTTAACAACAAAGTTAAAACCAGCTCAAAATGCATAATGATATCGATTAATACAACCGAGAATAAGTGTTTCAACTTGACCGATATTATATCCTACATCGGTGAATGAGTCCCCTCAAAGACTGACTAAACTTATTTGCGGTTTCCGAAGTGCCACAGTACCTGCAGCATTACTTGAAAACTTTCTTTTGTCAAGACGAGGTGAATTTTAATGCCACTAACTAGAAAGGTTTCGGGGGAATTCATACAAATGTACATTTGTCAACTTCTTGTTCTCTTTCATAGGGGAGAAAATAAACAAGCCGCTGAGGAGATCCATTCAGCATAGAAACACGAAATAGTTTGAAAACAGCACATGACATTTTTAATTGAGCTAGGGATGATTCCAAAAGATACGCTGTCACAAAAGCGTTCTTTGCACAAAAAGGGAAAACTGATATTACCTGAAATATAACTGCTATCACCCGTTGAGACGAGAGTGTGGTATTGCACACATGAATCTGAACTCGAGAACGGATTGTATCATGCTCACAATGCTAGAGTGCATGCGTCTTACATGTTGTGTTCTACCACGAGGAAAAGCGCTTAACATTCCTGTATAATTGTATATGAAATGTATCGTTTGCCTAATATATAGTTAACACTACTAATCAATCTGCGCATGCGCTTCGAGCAAATTGCTTTTGTTCATAGGAGAATAGTACCACTAGGATAACAAGAGGATATTGGAACCATATATAGTTTGGTGATGTTATCGACAAAGTAAAATGTAAACTTACAGTACGTTTTATGTAGTAATGAAAAGATACTTACCCCACCCCCTCAAAACAAAGCTAATTAATTAATTGGAATTAATTAAACAAACATTAAAGTTTACACCTTATTGCCTTATTCCCATAGTCCTTTAGCAGCGTGAACCCCAAACCATCCCAATAGTGCACTCTTCACTTATTAGCAGCTGATAAGCATTGATTGAGTTATTCCGGATAAAATCCACACCCCCCCACCCCCCGATGGATGACAAACTGGAAATTCTTGCAGGAGGGGGGTTGATAGCTCAGGAACTCTGGCCGGGAGGGGGGATCGAAAAATTCTTCCTCGGGAGTCGCTTTTAACTTTAATCTTGATCGATATATTTTAACCATTTAAAAAAGAACTTTGCAGTGGGAAATCTTGTAGTCTCTAGGTTTATAGTGTTCTTACCTCGTATGCTTTAAGTTTACCTTCATAAGTCCTGTTAACCATGAGGAAACAACGCGATAAATGGACAACAGCTTTAACACCTTCGACTGAGCACGTAACGCCCAGAACATTTGAAGAAGCTAGTGATAAAAGGGGATAAGCGACAACTTTGGTTGTTTTTGTTTCTTGCTCCAAATTAGCTGATTTTTTGCATACATGTGGCCTTCATATCAGTTGAAAAACATCACTGTGTATTTTTTTTTTCGCTGGTTTGCTCTTCGTTAAATTGAGATATTACGTACAATGTATGCAAAAACTTGAATTTGTTGTCACGCCAACATGTGACTGCAAAGACAGTAATTTCACTTAAAATCCCGCAAAATATTGATCTTTTGCAGTGTGCAACCTTAAAAAAATGCTCATTTGAGGTAAAAACCGTTAGAATCTTGA
Organism: Platygyra sinensis; assembly: GCA_019787425.1. Classification (NCBI taxonomy): domain Eukaryota; kingdom Metazoa; phylum Cnidaria; class Anthozoa; order Scleractinia; family Merulinidae; genus Platygyra; species Platygyra sinensis. The sequence goes on from JAHPZR010052191.1 coordinate 36,089, forward strand.
TTTCACGTTAACATGCGACTGCAAAGACGTTAATTTCACTCAAATTACAGGCAAATGGTGATTTTACGCAATGCGCTAGCTTTAGACAATGTTGATTTCAGGTCATTTACAGACAGTTGAAATTCTGACTTTACATTATCGTGCCGCCCAAGAACTTTGATTTCACTTAGAGAACCGTGAAAAGTTCATTTCACGCAACATGTAAGCTCAGTTGAAAGGCCACCTGCAAGAATATCCACTAGATTTTTCGCTGAAATTGAACATGGCCAACACAGCTCCAAACTTTGCATGCCACTTTGTTTATACCTATAGAAAACTGCCTTGCACTTATTTCCCCTTGTTTCTATTAGGTATTCCAGAAATAAAGTATGCTAAAACACTTGCATGTCACAGTCCACATCTTTTGGAACTGCTTTGTTACACAATACTATTAGTGTTGTTTTCAAATGCTGACTTTAACTCCTAGGGTTAAGAGTTCCCAGTTTTATTACAGTCAGGGTTAGGGTTACTGCTTAAAACTAGGGTTAACGTTGAAGGTTAGGGTTACGGAACAAGGTTAGGGTTAGTATTCTTGTTAGGGTTAGGGGTAGCGCTCAAGGTTAAAGTTATTGCTTAGGCTTAGCGCTAGTGCTTAGTGTTTGGGTTCAGGGATACAGGTTGAGGTTAGCTTAGGGTTAGAGCTAGCGCTTAGGGTTAGCGCTAGCGCTTAGTTTTAGGGTTAGCGCTAGCGTTCAAGGTTAAAGTTATTGCTTAGGGTTAGCGCTTCAGATTAGGTTAGAGTTAAGGTCAGGATACGTTAGTGTTAGGCCAAGGAAAACAATCTCGACTTAGCCGGAAATCTAGTGCACGAATCGATGTGTAAATCAAGTCAATGAATACTGCCTAGAGATAGAGGCTGAACGTTTTGCAAATCAGCTAGGTCAGGGACTTAAATGTTTAAATGTTTCTATGTGAAATTATTGATTAATGATTATTTCTGACAACACAGAAAGAGGAAGCCTTAAGCTAACATGCTGCTCATGCCAAAAGAAAGCGTATGAAACGGAAAATTTATCAGCAAAGGATGCTGAAATACAAAGCAAAACTTACATTTGAGCTGAAGTTTTCTTCTTCCTAACCTGTGATCAGGCGTTCTTTGTCTTCAGTTTTTTCTTCGCGGCGGACTCGATCCTGTCACAACGCAAAGTAATCATCTGCTTGGAAATCCACGATACACACTCACGGAATGCTTGCTTGCCAATTAAACCCACCTGCGATTTGTCTTTGGCTTCTGTTTGGGCTGTAAAAATGGCTTTGAATCAAGAAAATAATTAGAGTCTAGAAAGCAGTTCTAATTTCCAAAACTGACACACGCCGAAGTTTTGCAAATGAGCCATAAGTCCAGGACGGATGCTTTGTTTTGGAAGAAGAAGGGTTTCTAGACTCTACCGCCTGGCTCACTTGTTCTTTAATGGCTAAGTTAACGGCAGACTTAAACCATGATCTCGGAACAAAAACACTCCTCGGTTCTTTGAGGAATGCTGGGTGACTTAACGAGGGTCAAAGGCTTAATGATGCCAAATCTCCTACCAGGCGGGCGCATATATTCCTCGAATAAACTTCGAATATCGGTGGAAATAACAAGCAAACTCTGCTTAATAAACAGGTAAGCTCTGAATTTGTGTTATGGAAGTAATCGATGCTTTGCGCGCCAAAAGGTGACGTCACAAAGGCAGCTAAAAAAAACATATTATCCAGATCCTTATCAGTAAAAACGGCAATCCAATTACAAAGACACGAAGGTTTTTTAAAGAAGGAAAAAAAAAAAAGATTTCACCGACCTTGAATCGAGCCCTCGAGTGTCACGACAAAACAAATTCAATTCAGCTTCGTTCAGCGTGTTATCCACTTGAGCTAACGAAGCAGCAGTGAGAAATTATCGTGTTATATAGTGACTTCGTCCTTAAGCTAAACAAAAGGTTTCTTTTGTTTTTCGTTTAACAATAGACCTCCAAAAGATGCCGCTTGGAAAACTGAGGGTTGTTTGCATACGTAATATCTCGAAAACGAAGAGCAAACCAGTGAAAAATACAGGCTGATGTTTTTCAACTGAAATGAAGGCCACATGCAAAACTTCAGCTAATTTGGAGCAAGAAACAAAAACAACCAAAATTGTCACTTATCCCCTGTTATCACTAGCCTCTTCATTTTTACGGTTCCAAGGCCATGGGCGCCTGTGCTTTGTAACATGCATCAATTCCGGTAAACATTCTCAAAATTGCACAGAAAAGACGATAAGTTTGGGAGTCAGTTGTACTTTCCTGTTTTATTCAGACAACCCAAGAACTCTATTTACTTGCTAACATGAGTATTCACAATTTGCGTATAATTTCTTACTTATCTCTTACGATGTGTAATCGTAAAATCGTGGATACGATAACCACCACGCAAAATATTTAGATCTGCCGAAACGATTATTTTTTCTTGTAGAATCCAGGTTGTCCAAATGTTCATGGTAAATGCCACGATATACCCCAATATTTTTCCATGAGCACTAGCAAGGATTTATTTTTTCGATGTTTTTGAAGCTATATTTATTCTATTATTTATTATTCTATTTATAACCGTACGATCAATGTGGTAAGAGACAAGTTTATAAAAGCCAGAACGTGGGCATTACGCATAAAACTTGAATGCTTGAAAGAAAGACAAGAGTCCCAGTTTACCTGCAGACCCATAAAGGTAACAAAGTTTAAAATTAGTCTTGTTTGAAAGCTTAAGCTTAACATAGGCACGCAAGGCGTGCAGGAGTTATTTCTTTTTGTGAACTGAAAGGTTTCAGAGATAGCAGAATTAAATCGATGACATGCAAAATGTTTTACTACACAAACTACAGTAACCTGACATGTCTCCAAATTACTATAGATATCACCTTATTTTCTAACAGGCAATTTGATTCGTTCCTTGATACAAATACAAATAGAAAGAAAGAGAAATAAAATTTCTGATACGTTGAAAGTCTGATTTTGCACTTTAACTTGATGCCACACAGTCTTCAAAAAATATCGAACTGACTCATCAAATAAAGCTATAAACTGCTACTGCAGAGACGTAAGAACAGTTTAGAAATGAAAGCTTCTTTTTTGTTTAATATCCTGGAAACAATAGCCGACAATTTGTAAGCTCAAATTGAATTTATTCCCATATCAAAAATAGAAGTGTCAAGTTATCATTTATAAGGGTTTGTTCATTAATTATATGTAGGGGTGGGCTGGAGGAAAATAAAGCAATATCAAAAACATTTTTCCTGCCCCCCTCATGGACTGTAAAACTTTTCAAGATCCCCCCAATTTCCTTGAGATATATTTCAGAGCCCCCCCCCCCCCCTCCCCCACCTTTACCTCTCTGACAACCTCGACCAATAAAAAAATAATCTACCTAGTGGAGAGCAACAGTGGAAGCACTGCCAGCCACTCTACCGGACCGCGCAGCGACTGTTTCTGGTATTATAATAAATTCCTCCTCCTCTTCACTCCAAGGTCCAGCAGCTAGGACCTCATCTTCTGAACTGCAAGCATCATCTTCGTCACTGTCTTCACTTGAGTCATCATCATGATAATCGCCAGTCACATTTTTGCCATATTTTGCAGTTTGTATTGCAATGGATGTTACCCCACCTGCTTGGTCAACTCCGCTTAACAGCAATGACTTGAGTTCCTCTGCACCCAATCATCTTTCCTTCCTTTACAGGAAAGTTTGTAGTGCTTTAGATAGTGCTGAAGCTCCGGTTTTGTCAGGGAGTGCAGTTTACAATTTTTTGTAGTTTTGTCCAGTCATAATCGAAGAAAGTTTTCTGCTTCATTGTCTCTTTTTTTTGTTGTTTCTCTCTAATCAGTGCATATGCTTTCTGCTCCTCCATGTGTTGAACATAGGCTGTAACATGTTCCTCTTCAACAGCATACCGTATCGAAAACTCTTCTATTTTTTTCTTGTCGTTGACTGAGATTTTATTCGCCGTGAACAGGTTTTTTTTTATGTTTGCACGTGGAGCAAATTCGTCAACTGGTTGTGCTTCCCCAGTGTGTCTCTCGTTCAAGGTGTCAGATACATCTTTGTAATGACCTGAATTCTCCCTGTCAGGCACTGGTTCAGAGACTCTGGCCATTGTTGGACCCTTCCATCCAGCGTCCTTACGCCAGCTGCATTGGTCACCTTTGTTCCCTTTACATCCATCTTTTAAGAATTCCATGTACAGTTCACCTACTCTGTAATGCTCTTTGATGAATTTCAATATTTTCGTAACGGCAGAAATAGCCTGGAGTTTCTTTCTGGGTACTCCCAGTTGTTTTCTGAAACTGTTTAAGGTACTCCCTGTTGAAGAAAAATGCATCACTCGGCTTTTCTGTTACAAAGGAATGGATGTACTCACTGAATACAGGTGCACCATCAATGCGACACGCAAGTTCCTTTGCCACCTACCATGCATTCATCTCCATTCTTTTCTCTTCCTTAGAATCATACTCCTGTAGAGTCAGTTTGGCTATTTGATCATCCCTTAGATTATAAAACTTTGAATATTTATTCCACTGCAATGTAGCACCATCAAAAATGCTGCCACCAACAGCACTGTTCGTTTTCTCTGCTTTATTGTCTCCTGAACTTCCTCTTGCTGAGTGAACATGACAGGCAAAGTCTCGTTCGTACAACAATGTCAGTTCAGCATCTCTAAAGTGAACTTCAAAGTTGCTCACTCCGACCCCTGGGCCTGCATCTGAATTTTCAAACCAGCGTGGCTTAACAACTGGAAGTTTCATGTTGTTTAATGTTTTTAGTAGCTTGTTGCATTTGCTTGGTAGGTCAGCATAAGAAGGCATAATATCTTGGTTTGCATTCTCGCCAAACAGCAACAGAGCTTGTTCCATGTGCGCTACTATGTCTTGAATGCAAGGAAGAATATTTGAATGGTCTAAGTTCACATGAGTACAAGGTATTCTACAATGTTTGTTTCTTTGACAAGGATAATCTGATGAAACAAGTTTATTTTTTTCAAGGCCCGCCCCTCATCAGACAAAACAGTTTACAAATGTAGGAAGCCCCCCCTCCTTGTTGGATTTTTTTTTTCAATGCCCCCCCTAATTTTCCTCCAGCCCCCCCCCCCCGACCCATAATTAATGA